>PVJN01056234.1:0-12835 GCA_004026805.1 Lasiurus borealis | reverse complement strand
TATATTTTAAAATAATCATAACAAGTTCTCAAACAGTTCTAGGTAGAGTGGTAAATCTGGAATACTCAATTGAGATTTTTAAAGAAATATTTTGATTAATATGTGTTTAATTAAAAAATGATACATTGTTAAAATAATGAAAATAAATGTTTTATTGAAAAATAGGTTAAAAATGAACAAGGGTTTATTATCAATAATGACAACTTTAATAGATGCAGAGGATAAGAATAGTGAATGGTTAGGCATCTGGGTATTGATGTCAACATGATTTTTTTTCTTTCTTTATTTTTTTTATTAATTTTTATACATATCTCCCTATTGCCCCCCCCCCTCCCTCCCAGGCATACTCCAACCCACCAGTATCTGTGATCATTGGTTATGCTTATATGCATGAATACAAGTCCTTTGATTAATCACTTATCTACTTCACCTAACTTTAATCTTTCTGCTGTAATTTCACAGTCTGTTTGATGCTTTATGATTTTTGTCTCTCTGAGAATTATCAGTCCACTCTCTTTCTGTGCTCCTGATTCTATTATATTCACCAGTTTATTCTGCTGATCAAATTTTTAATTCATTTAATTTTTAGATTCACTTGTTGATAGATATGTATTTGTTGTTCATAATTTTTTGGCTTTTACCTTTTTCTTCTTCCTCTTCTAAAAGAGTACCTTTCAGCATTTCATATAATACTGGTTTGGAATTGATGAACTCCTTTAGCTCTTTCTTATCTGTGAAGCTCTTTATCTGCACTTCAATTCTGAATGATAGCTTTGCTGGATAGAGTATTCTTGGTTGTAGGTTCTTGCTATTCATCACGTTGAATATTTCTTGCCACTCCCGTCGGGCCTGCATCATTTCTGTTGAGAAATCAGCTGAAAGTCGTATGAGTGCTCCCTTATAGTTAATGAACTGGTTTTCTCTTGCTGCTTTTAATATTCTTTCTTTGTCTTTTGCTCTTGGTATTTTAATTATGATGTGTCTTGGTGTGGTCCTCTTTGGATTCCTTTTATATGGGGTTCTGTATGCTTCCTGGACTTGTAAGTCTGTTTCTTTTACCAGATGTGGGAAGTTTTCAGTCATTATTTCTTTAAATAGGTTTTCAGTATCTTGTTCTTTCTCTTCTTCTGGCACCCCCACAATTTTGATGTTGGTACACTTGAGGCTGTCCTTGTGCGCGCACGCCCGCAATGCCTCTAGAGCTCTGCCTTTCCAGCTCCCCTGCTCTCCAGGACCACAGGAGTCTAGGTCCCCAGGGTTTCACCCGTAACAGGGGTTTAGTGGAGTCAGGAGTGGCACAGTTGGGAGGGTCTGTCTCCCGCCCACTTGTGAAAGCCATCGGCACAATCAGCAGTCTGTCCTCTGTGCAGTGCCATGCACACCAGGAGACCTCTGATCTTTTCCGACTCCCCTAAATTTCTGTTCACCTCTCCCTTTGCACAGTCCAAACTCCCCCCATTTGAGTTTCAGCTGCATCTGGGGTTTAGTGTTGTAAGATAAGGGGTTCAATGCCTTTGAGAGTCTCCGTTTCCCTCCTGCCAAAGAAAGCCAGCCAGGTACTCTGGCACCCAGTCTCTCCATGAACGCATCTCTGTACCTTAGCTTTTTGCAGCTCCTCTGGGTCTCTGTGAGCCCCTCTCTTTCCCTCTAGTTGAAGAACTTCCACTCAGCCAGCTCTCCTGTGGTTTTGGATGATGTCCGTTCTGTCTTTTAGTTGTAGTTTTGAAATTGTTGTGCGAGGCAGCAGTGTAGGTGTTTACCTATGCCGCCATCTTGGATTCTCTCAGTCAACATGATTTTAATGACTGAATATATTAAACCTTGGATTAACATTCAAAATCAAAATAGTCTCACTTTGTGGAATGAAACTATATCTGCTGGAGGCAGCATCTTTTTTTTCACTTAGCTAGTCTCTACCTCCTCAAAAAAAAGGAGGGTCTGGCTCAAAGTCTCAGCATATTGTGGGCATAATTTCTGAATTTGTCTATTAAACAAATCTAGAGCAAGAGATTTGTCATTCTTGATCTTGATAACAAGCAGATGTTCAGAGCAGCTTGTGTCCAATTATGACACAAATATTTAAAATCTGCATTGGTATACAGTTTTCAGTTTTGGTAATCAGAGGGACAGATGAGTGTGCTTTTTCACAGAATTTATTTTAATGATGTTTTAATGGGTAACACAAGCTACAATGAATAACGTCATTGCTGACAGGTGGTATAACATCCAAAGAAGAACTCTCCTCCCATACCCCACAATGAGGGGTTAGTGGTTGGATTTTATTTACACTGCCTCTTAATACCACTTAACCACAATGACCACATCAACCACACATCACCTCCAATGCTTTTCTAAGTTATATTATGGAATAAATGGCTTATGGTGGAATCTCTCATGGAAAGTAACCAAATGTTATAGGATAAATTAGTTACATTGTGGGAATCATATCATTACCTGGAGATGGGATTCTGGCACTTTGTCATATTGCATATTTTAAGCTTGAGCTTTAGAAAATAGCAGAAGCATGAAGTTCACATAACCTTCTCCTCTGCCACTTGCTCCTGAAGCAGGTCATAAGACCCTCATGTGAGAATTGCCCTCCTTTTCTTATTTTGGCAGAAGGACACTGAAAACGATAGGAACAAACAGGTCTTGCTAAGTTTTCCCCAGTTGACTGTACTTACTTTATACTACTGGTCCTATCATATTTCTCCATGATTCTCCATTCTTCATCAAACCTAGTATAAAAATACTTAGGTTCTTTTAAACTTAGTTTATTTTATAATTACCAATTATATTAGTTTCAGGTATAGTGATTGGACATTTAAATATCTTATGAAATTATTACTCCAATAGATCTAGACCCATATGACATCACACATAGTTATTATAATATTATTGACTTTATTCCATATGCTATACTTTATATCCCCATGACTATTTTTGTAACTGACAATTTGTATTTCTTAATCCCTTTCATCTTTGTCACCTATCTTCCCAATCCTTCTTACACCTGGTGACTGTTAATTTGTTCTCTGTATGTGTTTGTTTTTCATTTTGCTTATCCATGTATTTTGTTTTTTAGATTTTACAAATAAGTGACATCATATAGTATTTGTCTTTCTCTATCCAAATTATGTCACTTAGCAGAACACCCTCTAGGTACACTGATGTTGTCTCAAATGTCAAGATTTCATTCTTATGTTTTCTCTGGCTGACTAATATTTTATTTTACATATGCACCACCTTATTTATCCTTTCATCCATTGATAAACACTTAGTTTACTTTTATATCTTGGTTATGCTACATAATAAAAGTCTAATATGCTAAGTGTCTAGTTGTCTGGTTGTCTGATCAACCAATCAAAGCATAATATGCTAATGATTTGCTAAGGTGCTCAACTGCTCACTGTGCCATGAACTGACCACTAGGGGCAGATGTTCTGACCAGCAGGTTAGCTTGCTGCTGGGGTCCTGCCAATTGGAACTGAATGAGACAGGCCAGACACACCCTAGAGTCTCATTAATAAACAAGTTCCAAAATCAATGTTAATTAATTGAATAATTAATTAAATGATTAAATTTTTGAAGATTAATGACATTAAAAATATCTGTTTTTATCCAATAATGTAATTATTTTGAGCACATACTCTAGAGAATAATATCAGTTTTATTAGGTCAAGTAGTCTAAGTGTTTGAAATATTTTTAGAACTGAAACCTAATTTCAGTTTATAATTGACCCACCACTCATATATTTTTTAAATGTTCAATGTTTTTACAGAGAATTAGTAATATAAATGAAATGTAGAATATATAAAGATAATTAGCAGGTAAAACTTTTATGTCAAATTAGAGGCTAGGTGCACAAAATTCATACACAGGGGTTGTCCCTCAACCCAGCCTGTACCCGCTCCAATCTGGCACCCCTCAGGGGATGTCTTACTGTTGGTTTAGGCTTGATCTGGCAATCGGACATTCCTCTTACAATCTGGGACTGATCGCTCCTAATTGCTCCCTGGCAGGTCAGATTGAGGTCTAACTACTCCCCTGCTGACCTGATCATCCCCAACTGCCTTCCCCTGCTGGCTTGATCATCCACAGCTGCCCTCCCCGGCAAGCCTGATTGCCCACAACTGCCCTCCCCTGCTGGGCTAATCACCCACAACTGTTCTCCTCTGCCATGACCTGCCTGTCTCCTCTGCCATAACTCACCTCCTCTGTGCTGCATAGAGCCATGGGACCCCCAAGCCTCACTGCATGGTCATTTCATGGTGACCATCTTGGGATGATGTCACACAGGGGTGTGACACCACCTAAGCTTTTATTATATAAGATAATGATAAAAAAGGCCATATTATGGTTGTATAAGATATATTTATAGTAATTAGTTTCAAACTCTCAATTTATTATTCTATTATTATTACTTAGTTTCAAACTATTGTCAATAATCAATTTATTGGAATAGATGATTCCAGGTTGATTAATCATCATCTTTCTATTTATGAGAGAAAATATTTAATCCTGTTAAGAGGCCTTCACTCAATAAAATTCTATGGGTTTCAACTGTGTAATTTTATAGTATATCATCGGTATATTGTATTGTGTGTTCATCACCCCACGTCAAATCTCCTTCCATCACCATTTGTCCCCCTGTATTCTCCTGTACCTGTACCACCTTCCTATCCCTGTGGTAATGGTCGGCAAACTCAGTCAACAGAGCCAAATATCTACAGTACAATGACTGAAATATTTTTGAGAACCAAATTTTTTAAACTTAAACTTCTTCTAACATTACTTCTTCAAAATGGACTCACCTAGGCCATGGTATTTTGTGGAAAAGCCACACTCAAGGGGCCAAAGAGCACATGTGGCTCACGAGCTGCAGTTTGCTGACCACAGTCCTGTGGCAATCACGATGCTGTTTTCTGTGTCTATGAGCTGTGTGTATGTGTGTCTCTGTGTGTGTATGTGTATGTATTTTCCTTAATCCCTTCACCTTTTTCACCCAACCCTCTCCCCTCAGAGAACTGCCAGTCTGTTATCTGAGTTGATTTTTATTTTGTTTGTTCGTTTATTTTGTTCATTACATTCCATATATAAGTGAAATCATATGGTACTTGTCTTTCTCTTACTGGCTTATTTCACTTAGTATAATGCTCTTTAGGTCCATCCATTAACTAATGTAACCCCAATAAATTCAATTAGAAAAAAAATGAAATAAAAAACAGGCAGTAAAATCTCAATTCATTGTGGCATTCTTTTCCTCTCTGATGTATCACTTCAGGAAAGAAAAACAAAACAACAAATGGGACTACATCAAACTAAAAAGTTTCTGACAGCAAAGGAAACAATCAACAAAATGAAAAGATAGTCACTGAAATGGAAGAACATATTTGTCAATGATAGATCTGATAAAGGGTTTATATCTAAAGTTTATTTTAAAAAAAACTTATATGACTCAACACACACAAAAACAAACAAAACAATCAAAAATGGGCAAAGGACCTAAATAGACAGCCTCCAAAGAGGAGATACAGATGTCCAATAGACATAGGAAAGGATGGTGTCATCAGATAAATGCAAATTAAAACCACAATGAGATATCTCCTTATACCTGCCAGAAGAGCTATCATCAATACATCAACAAATAAGTTTTGGCCAGGATGTGGAAAAAAAAGGACCCTTGTGCACTATTGGACCAGGCTGACAAAGCCACTGTGGAAAGCAGTAATGGAGTTACTTCAAAAGTTAAAAAAATAAAACTATCTTAAGACTCAGCACCTCCACTTCTGTGAATATATCCAAAGAAACCCAAAACACCAATTTGAAAGAATACATGCACCCTTGTGTTTATTGCAGTGTTATCTACAATAGCCAACATTTGGTGGCAATTCAAGTGGTAATCAGTAGATGAGTGGAAAAAAAGCAGTAGTATATTTACACACGGGAATACTTCTTGGCTGCAAAAAAGAAGGAAATCATACCTATTGTGACAGCAGGGATGGCCCTGGGGAGTATTATGCTAAGTGAAATAAGCCAGTTAGAGACTGACAAGTACCATATGATTTCACTCATATGTAGAATGTAATGCACAAAGTAAACTAAAAACAAAATTGAAACAGATTCATACATAGAGACCTGGGTGTAGGGGGCGGGGTGATGGGGAGCATTGTGGAGCTAGGTGATAATGGTGAAAGGATTAAGTAAGAAAATAAAAAAAAACTCATTAAAAAGGCCTTCTGCCTAAAGAAACATTTATGTATCTGGCTGAAACCAGTTTGGCTCAGTGGATAGAACGTTGGCCTGCAGACTGAGGGGTCCCAGGTTCAATTCCCATCAAGGGCATGTATTTTGGTTGGGGGCACATCCCCAGTAGGGGGTGTGCAGGAAGCAGCTGATTGATGTTTCTCTCTCATCCATGTTTCTAACTCTATCTCTCTCCCTTCCTCTCTGTAAAATTTCAATAAAATATATTAAATATATATATATATATATATATATATATATATATATATGTACTCATAAGTAAATAACATTTATTTTTTAAATTTTTATACTTCACAATAGAAACATAATTAGAAGTATTAATTAATTTTGTGCTAATTACCCTGTTTCTAACTATCTGATGAATAATCTACCATAATGTGTTATGCTATATTGTATTAATAATATTATAGACACATGTACATCATGTTTTATTTTTATTTATAAGATTCAATGCTTTTATGCACCTAAAAAGTGTCCACTTACAATATATTTGAATAGAATCCAATAACTAAATCACTTCTGAGGATGACACATTTTAATAAAGTTGAGTACCAAGGGAAATGCAGAATAAGACAGATTGCTCAATGAGTAACTTCTAATGATCAGTATGATTAGGACACCCATTATTAACCTTTCAGTGTTCTTAGCATCTGCTTTTTTCCTCAACTTGTTCTCAGGTGTTTTGTGCAACTGAATGGGAACAATAAGAAACAGAAACAAAGAGGGGAATTTGTTTCAGAATAAGCTAGAAATGACTCAGGAATGCTTGAGGAAAAGTGATGTTGAATGAAAGACAAAAACACAAACTTATGAACTGGGTAGCAGTTCATTTTATATTTCTGTTAAAACCTGAGGGGAAAATTTCACCATATAGAGAAAAATAAGAAATGGTAAGATTTTGAAAAATGTTTTAAATATACTTTTTTATAAATTAAAGTTGTTTTCACCCTGATTTCTATGTCCTCAAGAAATGGTTTCAAGATTAAAATGAGTTGAATCTAAATTTTCTTTGCTGATTTTTGCTTTTTTGAAAATTACATTATTTAAGGACTCCACTATCTGAATATCCACATTGATGTCTGTAATGCAAACTAGTCATTTCACTTCAAATGCCCAACATTTACAGGAGAGAGGGATGATAGGTTAACTTTTCTTGCATATTTTTTTCATATGAAGATGATTTCATTAATGTATTTTGTTTATTAGAAATAAAGTTTGAATAAAAGTGCTACTAATGGTTTCAGGTAAAACAATTCAATGATAGTATAACAGACTTGGAAAAATATTAATCATACTGAAATAATTGCAGTGTAAACAGGAGCATTAAAATCTATTAAAAATTTCACATAAGTTAAAATCTATACACACTATCACAGATGAGCTACGAAATTATCTATATCAATATTTATCTTATTTGATATATGTATCTCCTACCTATCTATTCATAAATACTGTATATATGTGTATGCTTGTTATAGAATTTTTCAAAAGTGAAAATATCTGAAAAAACCTGACTGTTCTATAATTGAGGAATAATAAAATGATATATAAAGTACTTATAATGGAAAACAGTATAGAAAGTTTTAAATTTATTTTTAATATTTATTGTTCAAAGTATTACATATGTTCCTTTTTTTCTCCATTGACCTCTTCTAGCCCTCCCCTACCCCCAATCCCAGATCTTCACCACCCTATTGTCTGTGTCGATGGGTTATGCATATATGCATGCAATTTCTTTGGTTGATTTCTTCCCATCCACTCTTCCTCCCTGTCTTCTCTCTGTAGTTCAAAGTCTGTGCCATGCTTATATATCTCTGGGTCTATTTTATTCATCAGTTTATTTTTTAAATTATATTCCACATATGAGTGAGATCATGTAATATTTGTCTTTCTCTGAATGGCTTATTTTGCTTAGCATAATACTCTCCAGATCCATCTAAGCTGCTGCAAATGGTAAGAGCTGCACAGTGGGTTAAATCATTAAATGTGTATGAGAGATGTATCTCTGAATTGTTAAATTTTAAAAATCAATCTTTATAGTAGTTATTTAATATAATTTAAATTGTATTTTTTCAAGATAACATTATATGTATGTATTTATATATTTCTATTTTTAATGACAATTATATATATGAAAATATACTAAGCTATGACTATTTTTAATTGCAGGGAATTAAAATATGAATGAGACATAGAAGCATGGAACAGACTGTGGAATCTCAGAGATGAAAGCAGAGGTGTGTGGGTAGTGGGGCAAGTAACTAACAAAGAACTTGTATGCATATATGCATAACCCATGGTCAAAAATTATAGGGTGGTGAAGGCCTGAGGTGGAGGGCAGAGTGGGCTTGAAGGGGTCAATGGGGGGATAGATTTACAAAAAACAACAAAGATTTAAAAAAAAGAAAATTAAATTTAAAAATCTGAATGAGTAAAGTATTGCATACATTAACATTCTTTATTATAAACTCAATAGAAAGCTTGCTTTGTTACAATTAACATTTTTTTCTAAAACCCAAAACAATGTAGAACTCAGTACATTTCATACAATTAAATTATTTGTAGTTGCTATAAAAATAAATATTGCTTCATTATAAGGATATTTCACCTAAATAGGCTCTTTCTAAATTGAAGTAGCTCTAACAATCCATGTTGCCTTATAATGTCAAAGTAGTAAATATTTTTCATTAATGGTTAGAATATGAGTTTAAAGGTAATTCCTTTTTTGACTGTACTATTCTGGTAGAATTATACTTTAAAGATGATAAAGCTTTATGGTTATCCAGCACTTTTCACATATCAGACATTATAAATGTTACAGCAAAAGCAATTTTTAGTTTTTTTTTAAATAATATTATACCCTATAAATATTGGAACTGTAGAATAAAAGTCAATTGGAAAAATAAGGTACCATACCTAGAAAATGACTGTGAAAGTAGAGTGACCTTGTAATTTATGGTCAGAAAGTGAAAGAGATAAAGCTATTTTATTTTTAATTTATCTGTCTAAAATGTGAGCAGATACATGATTTTTCAGATGCAAATGGTAATATTCTTTAAACTCCTTAGTCTTAGGGTTGCAAAGAAATTTTAATGTTATTTGTTGTTTCCTCCAGTCTTCTGACCTTTGGCAGCAGCGAATCTGACTATGACAGTAAAATTGAAAATTAAGTCCATCACATAGCCTTTCTCCTCTGAGGTTCTATAAGCACTGAATTCCCTGTTTCTCTGTCAAATCAATTCATAACTGGTACAAGAGACAAAGTCAAAGCACATTGACTATTTTTTGGTGTTTATTGTATTAATTCAGGTAGAAGAGGTTGATAATAATGACATAGCACTAAAGGGCATATTCAAAACATATGTGAAGTTGGAGCCAACAGGATTCCCTGATTAATTACATGTAGGGATTGAGAAAGAAGCTAAGGATCATCTCTAAGAACCCATGGAATGAATGCCATCAGATGTCATAAAGAGCAGAATAGATCCCCAGAATAAACTGATAAGGATTAACCAGCAATGTATTAGGAAAGCCAATAATACCATTCTGTGTATAAGGTGAAGAAAGTGTATCAAAGGAAAGGAGTCATCAACTGGGTCAAGTGCTACACAGAAGTCAGTAAAGTTGATGACTAACCATAAAGAATAATTAGATTTAAAAACATGAGGGTATTGATGTACTTGTCAAGCACAGTGTTAGAAAATTGATGAGGACTAAACATGGAAAAGGAGTTAAAAGAAAGATTACTTACCATACCTACAGGTATCTGAAGACTCATACAGAGATTGTATGCATAGTTTAATATGCTTTCATATATATAATTGTTTACCCTTTAAAAAGTGAAATATTTAAGTACATACTTACTTTGCTTAGTATAGCCCAAGAGTTTGGGTATTTTTTATTGACTGATACAAAAAGGAAAAATAGATGGTCCCAAAACTGGGGTCATCTAAACATACATATTTTAATATTACATACACATTCATATATGTATATCCACCTGTTCTTTATTCCCTATCCTCATCACAGTTGGATTGTGATTACTCCCTTTTCCTAATGCTAGTCTCACAAACCAACCATCTTTCCAGTGCCCTGTAGCTTTCCCATAGAGGGAATAAATGTTGCTATCTCTGTGAGTGATTGCCTCTGTTATGGCACTTTCTCGCCAGTGCAGAGGCAAAGCTGAGGGAAATGGCTGTTTGTATTGTTCTCTTTTTGTGAGCCAAATGGAAAATTGCAACGTTTTTAAACACCTGTTTTAAGATTTTTCTACTTACAAAAAATAGTTTAGCATGATACAGATGAGCAGTGAGAACAAACTGAATCCTTAAAGAATAATACAAAGATACTCAACTGTGAAGCAAGATTAAAACAAAGAATTAGTTGGGTTTTGTAGGAGCAGGTACACTGAATGTTAAATTAAACATTTCATAAACTATTGCATTTGCCTATAACCCAAGAGCCATCTGTTACTAGGAATGACATTTCTATTTTTTTCATGTACATTGATTAGAGTAACACATCTACTGTATACAAACTTGCTGTGGTCTAATTAACCAAAATTTCCATAAGAACTTGAATTAGGGTAGAGAGCAGGACATATTTTAACTACCTATTAATCTCTAGTGAATACATATGTAACTTTTCTGTGAATAAAATATAAATATGCAGCACTATTTGAAAATGTATACCTAAGGAATACAATAAAAATACAATTTAAAAATTATTTTTATTTATACACATTTTTACCCATGTGTTTTCTCACAAAACAACATCTGAGAATCTAACATTTTAATATTAAACTGTTACTTTAAAACAAAACCATAGCCCAGCCAGTTGAGCATTGGCCCATTAACCAGAAGGTCATGGTTCAATACCTGGTCAGAGCCCTTGCCCAGTTTTCAGGCCCCATTCCCAATAGGAGACAGCCCATTGATGTTTCTATCTTTCCTCCTTCTCTCTTCTTCTCTCTGAAATCAATAAAAACATTTTTAAAAAGTACATATTAAGATGTTTAGAAGCATCTAATTTTCTGCAATAATATAATCAGAGTGTCTTTCTGAGAGAGACACTGATAGGAGGACTTTGATAGGAGGACTTTGATAGGAGGTGGAATCACCAGCCAGACATATAGCATCATATATATGAGCTGATCCTTTACTGATCATCTTATTATTATTTTGAATTATTAATTCAACTTGTATAATCTCCTGAATTTGCCAAAATATGCAGTAAAGCCTATCAAATTCCATTGTAGTAAATGAATCCAATCACCCCATTTATATCACCCAATGTCTTAAATTTATATAAATTAAGCTGCTGCTGTTTAAAGGTTTGATTTAATCAGCTGTCTCCAATTCTGGTAGTGCTTCATGCAAAGATTCCCAAGTCCTACTCCAGAGATACCAGATCAGAGTCTCAGTATTTGAAAAGCTCCCCTAAATGATTAGGCCTCAATGTACACTGGGAGTTCGTAAAGACTGATGTAACATATGCAAATGTTCTTGCCCTAGTTGGTTTAGCTCAGTGGATAGAGCATGGGCCTGTGGACTGGAAGGTCCCAGATTCGATTTCCATCAAGGGCGTGCATCTTGGATGTGGGCACATCCCCTGTAGAAGGTGTGCAGGAGAAAGCTGATCAATATTTCTCTCTCATGGATGTTTCTAACTCTCTATCCCTCTCTCTTCCTCTCTGTAAAAAAAAAAAAACAACAACAATAAAATATATTTTTAAAAGAAGAGAATTAAACCATGTCCTAACAATAATTATTTCAAATGATTTTTTTCTGTTAATCTTGGCTATGTTGTAGTTATTCTCAATAATCAAAAAATCACAACACACTGACTGTGTGATAGTTGGGATTGAGCAATAGGCTAATGTTTCAGAAAGCTCCTGCCACAGTTCTCCACTTCATTATCAGACACTTCTAAGCTGAGGCAACATACACAGGAGGCTTTATGGGAGACTTGATATGAAACTAAAAATTTGTCATCCAAATCTATCCCTGTTGATAAAATCTGAAATTCCATATTTTATGTTGTCATTCTGTCAAATACTATCATTTTTTATTACATTAAAATTGAGACACTCTTCTGAGAACTAATAAATCACTTCTCTAGATCATTAGGATGAATACATATACATATATATATATATATATATATATATATATATATATACATATATATATATCATACACACACACATATATATATGTAATTATATGTATAATAAATTATATATTTTTTTCTGTTAGAAAAGATTAGGTAAAGCTTGAATATTGGCAAGAATTAAAAACAAACAAAGAAATAAAAAACTACCAAAAAAGAGAGAAGAGCATCATTTTTATAGCAATACTTTACTTTCCCTTCACTTGGCCTCTTCATTGGGCAGTATTATCAATAATATCAATATCTCTTATCTTACTAGGAGAAAAGAGGAATTTGGTCAATGCTATTGTCTAGAGGTCCAATATTCAGATTCCCCAGATAGCCTGAATACTTGGCTTTTCTGTACCTATCTTATTTACAGTGACAATGTGTATGATTTATTTTTCCAAAGAAACT
>PVJN01056233.1:0-12836 GCA_004026805.1 Lasiurus borealis | reverse complement strand
GGTGCAGCCGGGCCAGATGCTCCAGAGGCCCAGTGGGAGGAAGTCTGCGGAGCAGCCCGCGGGATTAGGTGACAGGAGGTCACGAGCGCCCTCAGAGGGCACCAGGACGGCGATGCTCTGAGAGGGGGATGCAGACGGGGCCGGGGAAGAAAGGAGGGCGTGGCGAGAGGCAGCAGGCGGCCAGCTAAGACGCGCTTTGAAGGGCTTTGGCAGGATGGAAAGAAGAAAGGAAGGATCCTGGCTGGAGGGGGAGGTAGGGTGGGGGGAAGACGGGCTTCCAGAATGCAGGAGGTGAGGACAGATTTGCAGGCAGAAGAGCATGAAGCAGTGAGGTGGGAAAGGAAGGAGACAGGGGATTTTAGGAGAGCAGAGCAAGGTCCCAGAGAAGGAGGGGAAGCCGAGAGAGCACACGTTCTGAAAATCTGTAGATCAAAGGAGTATGTAAGTGGTGACAGGAACGAGTCCTTCCATTTGGAAAGCAGGAAGGTGCAATCCACAAAGCGTTTTTACATGCTTTATCTCATTTAATCCTTGTGATGGGTATATTATTATTTCTGTGAAAACGCAGGAGGTTAAGTGACTCACCCAAGATCACACAGCTAATAAATAGAACCTGGGATCGAAAAGTCAATCAAGAAACATTCGTTGGCCAAAACCGGTTTGGCTCAGTGGATAGAGCGTCAGCCTGCAGACTGGAAGATCCCAGGTTCGATTCCCGTCAAGGGCATGTATCCTGATTGCGGGCACATCCCCAGTGTTGGGTGTGCAGGAGGCAGCTGATCGATGTCTCTCTCTCATCCATGTTTCTGACTCTCTATCCCTCTCCCTTCCTCTCTGTAAAAATAAATCAATAATATATATATATATATATATATATATATATATATATATATAAAGAAAAAGGAGTTGGTACCGAGTAAAGACCTGAGAAGGAGGTGAGATGTCAGAGAGCTAGGACAGGAAAACAGGGGAAAAGGATGTTCCAGAATCCTGAGATGAAGCGAGTCCCCGGAGAGGGTGCTAGTAAGACTAAGACGAGGACTGTTTTCATTGGCATTCAGACAGAGGGCGGATGGCTTCCTGCAGGCTGCCAAGGAAGGCCGGGGAAATGGAAGGAGAGGGAGAAAAAGAAAGGCCTTCGAGATGAGAAGTGGAGAGTGGAGTCCGTCTCCTCTCTGCGGTGTGTTCTGGACTCTGGCTGCCATGACCTGTGCATTCATGGGAAATCAAGCATGTCATGCGATGAAATGTGGGGGAATCAGAGGTTCCAAATGTGTCCATTACGCGCTTCACAACCAGACATGCTGGGAGACCATCCAATGCGATGGTACTGTCTTTAAAAGCGTTCCTCCGATAAACGTTAAACGGTTCTGTTTACCAGAAATGTTAATGAGGAAAATAAACACTAGGGCTATTTAGGAGCCTTTCAAAAGCGAAGCTGAAACCGTAAGAGAAAACAAGAAACAAAAATAATCCAAAGCGGCAGGAACGTTGCAGACCTCAGCCGCCCTCGAATTCTTTTTCTCCGCCGAACATTACATAACTCTCCCCCAGCCAGAGATATCAGTTCCACAGGCTGAAACTCAGCGAGCATGTGTCATGCTTAAAGGACGGGGTTTTGAGAGGAAAGAATGACATCAAGAGAAGCAACACACATAGCTGGGGGAGCGATGCGTATAAAGGCCTGAGTATCTGTTTGAAAAACTCGGAGAATATTTTTTAAAAAATAAGTGACACAGGCTTCCCTTTTAGATGAGATAATGAACGTAGGCACCTTACCTGACTCTCCTGCTGAAAACAACTAAAAATGATGAGTAAAGCCGAGACCGGTTTGGCTCAGTGGATAGAGGGTGGGCTTGCGTACTGAAGGGTCCCAGGTTCGATTCCGGTTGGAGGCATGTACCTTGCTTACGGGCACATCTCCACTGAGGGGCGCGCAGGAGGAGGCTGATCGATGTCTCTCTCTCATCGATTTTTCTGACTTTCTATCTCTCTCCCTTCCTCTCTGTAAAAAAATCAATAAGATATATATATATATATTTTTAAAAATGATGGGTAAAAATACTACAAATACGTGCTTCTAGATGTGTGAATTAAAGTGAGGAATAGCCAGCTGTCAGGTGCTCTGAGTTGTCCTGAGTCTGGCCGAGCTTGGCAGAGTGTCCTGGGAGACGGAGAAGGAGATGGAGATGGAGAAGGCGCAGGTGTATCAGAATGAGTCTTTGTGGCTGAAGGCAGTGGCCACATGGCCATCAGACAAGAACAAAGTCCGCACAGGCAGGCAGCCGGACAGCGGCTGCTGAATGCCCATCTTTCCCAAAGCAGCATCCGGCTCTGTGCCCACAGCTACTCCCTGAGCGGCCGCACGCTGCCTCCGACACTCACCACCTCACCCTGTCGCGCGTACATGGTGAGCTCTCGGGCTCAGCAGCTTCTGTCTCTCCTAACCAGCCGCTCTCTCCAGCAGACTTCTCACACTCCATCCTCAGCCGCCGCCAGCCGACTCCAGCCTAGTCCAGCCAACTTGCCGGTCAGGAACCTACTTTTCTACCATTTATTGGTTTGTTTATTTATTTATTTTATAGCAAAGGTGGAGATCTATTGAAGAACAAATACAGACTCCCCCATGGGGAGAGGGAAGAGTGACACAGAATGGACGCCCACAAGAGTTCAATACACCTGGTTCCTTATTTCTTACACATACAGTGGTACCTCGAGATATGAGTTTAATTCGTTCCGTAACCTTGAGGCGTGGGAAACTATGAGACGCTCGAGTCGCGGTAAACTGGTGGGTCGTGTGCAGCCGGCCGATCCTCGCGATTACTCCTATCTCAAATGTTGCTCGTATTTCAAAGCAAAAATCGCTCGCTCGACGGCTCGCATCTCAAAAATCTCGTATGTTAGGGCACTCGTATCTCGAGGTACCGCTGTACTTTGCAAATATTCTTCTTATTTATTCCATGTGTAATAAAATGTGATGTAGAAGAAAACCCTAAAACCTTTTTTCCAGCTGCGGCTGTGTGTAGACCCGGCCCAGTGACAAACGCCGCGGACAGCTCCTTAATCAGACCTGTCCCGGCGGCCTCTCTCCCCGTGCCGTGTGCTGCCCTCGGATGACCACAGTGGTCAGCAAAGTGCCTGTGCTGTGACGGACAGACGGCTTTACTCCATGAGAAACCGCAGCTCTCCTTTATGCGGTCGTTGCCAGGAGCACGTGCCCTGCTGTGGGGCAGAGCAAGGTTTGGCTGCGGCTCCTCCAGCTCCCGGCAGGGTAGAAACTGGGCCACGAGGCCAAGACTGGTTTGGCTCAGTGGATAGAATGCGGACTGAAAGGTCCCAGGTTTGATTCCGGTCAAGAGCATGTACCTTGCTTGCAGGCACATCCCCAGTGGGGGGCGTGCAGGAGGCGGCTGATCGATGTTTCTCTCTCATCGATGTTTCTGACTTTCTATCCCTCTCCCTTCCTCTCTGTAAAAAATCAATAAAATATATTTTAAAAAAAAGAAATTGGGCCACAAAGTCCTGTGGTTGCTTTTAGCCCAGTAGTGCCCTTTGCCTTTCCCCACATCAATAAAGTAATAATACACATAAATCAACCCACCGAATGATCCCGTCAGAGTTGACAAAGGAGAGATTTTTTTCTAGGATCAGGGACTAGGTGTCTCTACTACTATATGAGGACATTGAATAGGGCTTATTACAGGGGATGAGGGCCATTTGGCTGAGCCCTCACGTATCAAAGAAGTTCAAGTTGAGATCCTTGACCGTGTCTCCAAATGGGGTAACAATCGCAAAGACACGTAAACAAGATTCAATGAAGACATTAGTTGTGCAGCGTTAATCGTATGTCCCAATACCAGACCACACTTCCTTAGACTTCACTGTGAGTGAATATTTGTTATTATTTGTCATCGGCAATTATATGGCAATGTATTTCTTAGTTTGGCATTCTAACTTATTAAGTATCGATATTTAAGATTTTATCACTGATTTTTATAAAATGCTCCGGGGTTTCTTCATTTTGTAATAAATCGGGAACTTTAAAAAAAGGATGGTTGCCAGATTTAGCAAAGAAAAACACAGGAGAGTCAATTACATTTTAATTATCTTTTTTTTTAGTGTATGTCCCTGCAAAATTTGGAACATACTTGCACACACAAAGAAGTGTTGGTTGTTTACCCGAAATGAAAACTTAACGTGGCGTCCTGCATTGTATCTGGGAGCTCTGTTCATAGAAATACCTGGCTTGTCCACCTCTGTGTCCCCCAGAGTGGGTGAGAAAATGAAACTGTTTATCGAGGGCCTGCCATGTAAGATCAGGAACATTACAGGTGTGGTCTCATTTAAACCTTGCAACTACCCTGGGGGGTATATATTATTGTTGCAGTTGACAGTGAACACAAAGCTTGAACAATTTATTACATATTTTATTACTTTTTTTTTTTTACAGAGAGGAAGGGAGAGGGATAGAGAGTTAGAAACATCGATCAGCTGCCTCCTGCACACCCCCGACTGGGGATGTGCCCGCAACCAAGGTACGTGCCCTTGACCGGAAAGGTCAACGCTCTATTCACTGAGCCAAACCGGTTAGGGCAAAGCTTGAAGAGTTTAGGTGAGAGCAGACATGAGATGAAGAATCAAATTCAGGTTTGCTTCCCAAATGTGTGCTTCTCCCCTAGGAGTGCACATCCCATTGGAAAACATGCAGGTGGATTTAAAATAAAGGTATTAATAAAAAAGGGGAAGAGTTCCAGAAGTACTTCTAAGGCTTTTCTATCATAACAATATTTTATACGAAACACTAAATTTGTAAGTGAAATTTGCGTAGCCAGACATGTTTGGAGAAGTTTATGTCAGTGGAGAGTTTTGCCTTCACAAGTTCAGGAAATCTCTTTGGATGTACAGGTCCTTCCTCTGTAAACTGAGAGTGCCCTGTGACAGCTAAAGTGCTTTGCGGTTCTCTCTGCCTTTAGAATTTCTCTCTTTTAGAGAAAACTGGTTTCATCTTGCGCAGCTCTCTGCTGCCACCTGCTGGAAAAAAACACAGCATCTAGTTCTATTTAGGAACCCCCTAGTCAGTCCCCTTGATCCTTGTGGCTCATTTGCTTCGTAATTTCAGTCAATTAACCAAAATTGTAGTTTTCTGTGTTTTCAATTTGTAAGGAATTCCAAATAAGTCAAGCCTAAACTTGGGCCATCTGGAAATTAGATTTTTAGCAGCCTCACCCCACCGGGGAGCATTAGTCATACTTGTCCCGTGTTTTGCAATCACGGTCCTGCCAAACGGCTCACATGGAATTTGCTTTCGTTGCTGCTAGTGTCACATTCATGAGGTCTGATAAGAATTGTTTACTAGAACAAAACATTTCTTTTTCTTCAAGTATCTTTTAAGTATTTTTGAAACATCTCATTTTTGCGTTTCGAGAAGACAAGAATACAATGGCTCGTTCTTCACACACACAACCTGGTATGAATGAACACATTTTTAAAAATATATATATATATATATGACTGCTTTATGGCTAGAAAGTCTAGATTTTTTACTGGAAATTTTTTTTCTAAATTGAAGGCTAAGTGCTTGCCTTACTTTTGTAATATATAGTCCTTACTTTTTAAATATATATTCTTTACTTTTTAAATATATTTTATTGATTTTTTTACAGAGAGGAAGGGAGAGCGGTAGAGAGTTAGAAACATCGATGAGAAAGAAACATCAATCAGCTGCCTCCTGCACACCCCCAACCAGGGATGTGCCCACAACCAAGTATGTACATGCCCCCCACCGGAATCAAACCCAGGACCCCTCAGTCTGCAGGCCGATGCTCTAGCCACTGAGCCAAACTGGTTTTGGCTGTAGTCTTTACTTTTTAGAGCAGTTTTAGGTTCACAGCAAAATTGAGTAGAAGATAAAATAGATTCCCCCCTCACCAGCCCATGCCCCCCCACACACACACACATACACACACACACATGCACAACCTCCCCAGCATTACATACCCCACCAGGTATGATGAACCTATATAGACACATCATTGTCACCCAAAGTCCATAGTTTACATGAGGGCTCACTTTTGGTGTGCATTCTACAGGTTCTGACAAAAATATAGTGAGATGTAGCTGGCATCATGGTACCATACAAAAGTGTCTTCCTGCCTTGAAAATCCTCTGGGCGCTGTCTGCCTGTTCATTCCTCCTTCCGCCCAAGCTCCTGGCAGCCACTGATCTTTTCACGGTCTCCACAGTTTTGCCTTCTTCACACAACATGCAGTTGAAACCATAACAGTATGTAGCCTTTCCAGACTGGCTTCTTCCACTTAGCAATCCGCACTTAAAGCTCTTCCAGATCTTTCCACGGCTTAGTAAGTCGTTCCTTGCTAACATTGAACAAAAGTCCACTGTCTGGAGGTACCACGGTTCGTGTAGCTAATCACCTACTGACAGACATCTTGGTTGCTTCCAAATTTTGGCAACTATGAACAAAGCTGCTGTAAAGAGCCACGTGCACGTGTTTGTGTGGATGTTAAGTTTTCAACTCCTTGGGATAAATGCTTTGTGTGAGACCGGTTTGGCTCATTGGATAGAGCGTCGGCCTGCGGACTGAAAGGTCCCAGGTTCGATTCCAGTCGGGGGCATGTACCTTGCTTTGGGCACATCTCCACTGTGGGGCGTGCAGGAGGCAGCTGATCGATGTCTCTCTCTCATCGATGTTTCTGACTTTCTATCTCTCTTCCTCTCTGTAAAAAATCAATAAAATATATATAAAATATATTGGGGGGAAAAAAGATTGCCAATCTGTCTTCCAACATGGCTGTGCTAGTTTGCATTCCCATCAGCAATAAAGAATAGTTCCTATGGCTCCGCATCCTCACCAGATTTGGTGCTACCGGCATGTGGGATTTTGGCATTTTTACCCGGTATATGATGGGATCGCGCTGATGTTTACCTTTGCGTCTCCCTGATGACGTCACGTGGGGCATCCTCTCAGATGCTCCATTGCCACCTGTGTGTTTTCTTCGGTGTGGAATCTGTTCAGGTCTTTTGCTCATTGTTTAGTAGGCTGTTCATTTTCTTATCGTTGAGTTTTAAGAGGTTTTTTGAAAATATATTTTAGATTACATCCCTTTATCGGATATGGGTTTTTCTGGGGTGTGTTTTGTTTTGGTTTGGTTTGTTTACAAGTATTTGCTCCCAGTCAGTGGCTCAATGCCTGAATTTTTAAAACGATTAAAACCATTTTCAGCTAAAAACGGTTTGGCTCAGTGGATAGAGCGTCGGCCTGTGGACTGTGGGGTGGGAGGTCACAGGTTCGATTCCCGTCAAGGGCATGCACCTTGGTTGCAGGCGCATCTCCAGTGGGGGGCGTGCTGGAGGCAGCTGATGGATGTCTCTCTCTCATCGATGTTTCTAGCTTCCTGTCCCTCTCCCTTCCTCTCTGTAGAAAGTCAATAAAATATATTTTAAAACAAATAAATAAATAAATAAAATCACTTTCAGCTGAAACCTGTTTGGCTCAGTGGATAGAGCATCGGCCTACAGACTGGAAGGTCCCAGGTTTGATTCCAGTCAAGGGGATATACCTTGGTTGTGGGCACATCCAAGTTAGGGGGTGTGCAGGAGGCAGCCGATCAATGTTTCTAACTCTCCCTCTCCCTTCCTCTCTGTTAAAAAAAAATCAGTAAAATAGATTTTAAATAAATAAAATAAAATCACTTTCAAAAAATATATAATAAAATCACTTTCCAGAGTGCCCAGCATAAAGCTAAAAGTTAAGCCCAAATATTTCAATCACCAAATATAAAACATGGCGTTAAATGCATTGCGAATTGGGGTTGAGGGGGCTTCAGAGGGTGGAGACCCACAGCCAGACCCTTTACGACTGAATCACATTTTCTCGGGGTTTGCTTGTAGAGCCGCCTGGAGCCTGACACTTATGGGGTCACAAAACCAGGACCCCGTACCTTCCCAAACACTAATCTTGGGGCAGCACTTCTTTTGGGGAAAGATTGTGAAAGGAGGTGATACCGCTCCCCACTGTGCTAGCCTCTGCCTCGTGATGTCCCAGACAGGGCCCTGAACTGGCTTCAGTGTGAGCGCATTTATGCATGACCATCTTTCAGAGTGTGGTGAGACACGTGAAAAAATATCCAAAAATACTTTCCGAACCTCCTCCGTCTCTTTCATTCGTGGCACATGAACAGGCCGTGTTGTGTCTTTTAAACATGTTTCTAAAAATAAGAAAGCAAAACGATATTGCTGTGCAAAAATCACTACTGTCACGTGAACAGTGTCATCCCTTCCTGTATTTAAAGTGCTCCTCTGTACACTTTTCTTCTAAAATAGTGCAACACTGTACATATTATTTCATAGGAGGCTTTTTGCATGTTAGCACTTTTCCAGACACGATCTGCGTGGCCTCGATGCAATTACTCACCCTGGCTTCGCGCCAGGACGCCCGAGTTGGAAACCTTGAGAAAGACACTCCTCGGATCTCGGTGTCCTTGTCTAAAAAGGGAAGCGTTCTTTGCTATTCTCCTGCAAAGGCAGTTTCTGGATGGAATCTTGTCACCGTGTTGCATCCTAAGGACTCGATGTAACAGCTCTGAGTTCTGCATAACCTGTCACATTTTTGTGTTAGTATATATTTTTCCAACTGCCCTATGCAAATCACTTTATTTTTGCTAGCAATTTTTTGGGATTCAGCTGGCTAGTCTTTAAAAAATAAGGAAGAAAAAAAGGAAACATTTCAAGCTTATGTGACTTCATATTTTCCTGTTGTTCTCCAGCCTACTCCACTAAATATTCCTTTTCCATTTCTTCACAAAAAAAAAAAAAGGACAAAAGAGAAGTTAACAATCATCTATGGTTGGGCTTTTTACTCTTAGTATTCAAATGCATAAGTGCATAAAAGTATAACACAGAAATCACTATATTTCCATTCAAATCATTATGATTTGGTAGGAAGAAAAAATAACAAATGTAGGGAACCAAAATAAAGCAACATCAATACAAGATAAGAAATATCTCAGGCCAAGACCGGTTTGGCTCTGTGGATAGAGAGTCGGCTTGTGGACTGAAAGGTCCCGGATTCAATTCTGGCTGGGGGCATGTACCTTGCTTGTGGGCACATACATCTCCTCAGTGGGGCGTGCAGGAGGCGGCTGATCGATGTCTCTCTCTCATCAATGTTTCTGACTTTCTATCCCTCTCCCTTCCTCTCTGTAAAAAATCAATAAAATATATTAAAAAAAAAAAAAGAAATATCTCAGAAGGGTGGAATAGGATTTGGAAACTCAAAGGAAATCAAACCAGAAAGGAAATTATTTTGTCCAAAGAAGGGAAGTTAAAAGGGGCTTTAATTCTTTTCATTATAGAAAAGACATAAGCCAGAGGTTGGGCCACAGTCGCAATCTGTCTGTCCCTGGTCCCTGGCATGATGTTGAAGGAGCCCCTGAAGTTGGATGGGTGCTGCTAATCCAGGTCCCCGAAGTGAGCCTGTGAACCTACAACTGCTCTACAAAGTAAAGTCTGTGTGTAAAAAGGTTAAGGCGAGCACTTAGCTTTGGGGTAAGGCACTGATATAATCAGTAACTAGAATTCTCATATTAATCCTTACAAGTAAAACCAGCTTAATAGCCAAAACCAGTTTGGCTCAGTGGATAGAGCTTCGGCCTGCAGACTGAGAGGTCCCAGGTTCGATTCTGGTCAAGGGCATGTACCTTGGTTGCAGGCACATCCCCAGTGGAGATTGTGCAGGAGGTAGCTGATCGATGTCTCTCTCTCATCAATGTTTCTAACTCTCTATCCCTCTCTCTTCCTCTCTGTAAAAAAATCATTAAAATATATTTTTAAAAAAACAAGCTTAATAAATCAAGAAATACTTTAAATTCATTAATTTAGAGTCTATCAGAAGATATGTCTGCAACTTCCACCTGCTGTTTCTGAATACGAAATTGGAAGGGCCCTCTGCAAACAGAAGGCCCTAAGGCTCCTGGCAGATCCATCTCTGTCTCTGTTGTTGGTCTGTCTGTGAAGGATACAAAAGAGATACAAAGCATCTCAAGGCGTTTACATTGTTCTTTCGGAGAGAAAGCAGCTTCACCAAGAAAGAAGCTTATGGTGGGTGAATCTTTAAGTGGGACCCGGAGGAAGACTCGTGAAGGAGGAAAGTGGTTTCTGATGGACACTTCTGTACAAAGTGGAGGTAGGGGCAAATCTGCTGAGGAGGGGACACTGCCCCACCTCCTGCCTTTAGTCCCCTCAGCCCCGCTGAAGTAGCTGGTTTGTTTCTTTAAGAGGAAACAGAATACCTGCTGGTCCGGGGGTGATGGTGCTTGTGACCGTGAGCAGCTAGAAGGCAGAAACTGTACATCTCCCGCAGCTAACACTGAGGTTATCAGAAAATAGGCCTCAGACAAATGTAACGAATGGATGAATACACAGGGGAGAATAGAGAATAGAGGACATTGAAGAAATGTGAGAGGTACTGGCAAGACAAAATCACCAGAGGTTCCTGAGATGGGAAATGACACTGTGAACCCTTCAACCGGACACGTGGCTGAACTCAGCAGCATTTGTCACAGCTGCCAACTCATTCTAGAACCACTTCATCTCAGGCTTATGTGACTCCATACTCTCCTGTTGTTCTCCACGCTACTCCACTAAACACTCCGTTCAATCTCTGAGACCTTGTCCTCCTTTTCCCAATTTCTGAACGTCAACATCCCTCAAATGCAAAAAAAAACAAAACAACAACTTTTAAATGTATCTGTAGCCCAGAGGTTTTCCTCCAGTCTCCAGATTTGTAAATTCAACGGCCTCCTTGACATTTGTATTTGGATGTCTCCTAACATGTCGAACTTACAATCTGCAAAATTAAATTCTTAATTCTTTACTAGAAAAACTCCTCCCTTACTGAGGTAAATGAGATTAACACTCACCCACTATTTAAAGTAAAAAAGCAGCGAATCATTCCTATCTCCTTCCATTTCCCCACCCCCTCCCATCTTAACTCCTCAGCAAATTCAGTTACTTCTATGCCCAAATCACTTCAAACCTTTGTCTCCAGGACCAACACCCTAGTCCTGCAAAAACATCCTAGCAGGTCGCACCTCCACTCCTACCTGCTTCATTCATTCTCCACATAAAAGCCATAAAAAAATTTAAATGTAATGCAGATCCATATCACTCTTTGCTAAAACTTTTGACTTTCTATGGCACTTTGGATGAAATCTAAATTTTTCAACACTCAGCCTCTTTGTATCCACTAGGCATTTCATTCATGGCCCACTGCTCCGGGGCTGACGTCTTGTCAAGGGCTTATACCAAATACTTGACAGTTATGGGGGTGGGGGAAGACGGACTCCAAAAGACTACAAAATCAAAATTAACAAATGTTTGTGACTACATAATATAACAAAGTCAGCTAATCCTAAATTTCAAATCAACATTTCTGCAGTTATTTGTATATTTTATTTTAACGAGGGATGTGAGTACATGGTACTTTGTTGAATATCTTGTGGAGCAGGTCATCCCAAACAGAACTACAGAGGGCCTGTGGCGGTTCTAAAATGACACTCTTTTAGGCCTTTAAGGTCCCGCCTGTCCCCATCTGTGCCTGCGTCTCCAGGACCTCCATGATGCCACTCTCCTGCTTGCTCACTAAACTCAGCCGGCCAGCCTCGCAAATTCCTAAGCTGCACCAAAACCTTTCCCCATGTTCCCTCCTCCTGTCCCCCAACATCCTGACTGGCTTCTTCCCATCTATTCCCTTTCGAATTAGTAACTCCTCAAGGGGCCCTCCCTGACTTCTCCAGCTAAAGTAGGCACAGGTGTGTCCCCTTCCTCCCCTCTGCCCCCACACCACCTTATTTTCTGTGGCCTCTTTTCCTCCATAACCTTGCTCTCCATCTGTGGTTTATTTTGTCTGTTTATTCTATCTTCCCATGACACTAATAAGCCCCATGAAGGCAAGAAACTTTATCTTGCCGAAAATGGTTTGGCTCAGTGGATAGAGCGTCAGCCTGCGGACTGCAGGGTCCCAGGTTCAATTCCGGTCAAGGGCATGTACCTTGGTTGCAGGCACATCCCCAGTGGGGGTTGTGTGGGAGGCAGCTGACCGATGTCTCTCTCATTGATGTTTCTAACTCTCTATCCCTCTCCTCTCCTCTCTCTAAAAAAAAAAATCAATAAAATATATTTAAAAGAAAAAAGAAACTTTGTCTTGTTCTCTGTTGTATCCGACTCCAGTGACTGGTGCAGAGCAGGCGCCAATAAGGAGCCTCTGAGCTTGTGAATACATGAGTGAGAACTTCATCTTCAAGGGAGGAGGGCCAAGCCGGAAAGATCTGCCATGGCCTCCATCTTGAGAGGCTGGAGGCACTCCTCTTCCTCTGATTTACTAGAAAAACTCCTGATTTCAAACCTATGTCTGTGGGACCAACAACACCCTAGTCCTCTGATTCTAGGTCCCCAGATGGGCTTCAAAAGGGACCTTTGTAGCTTTTTTCCCAACAGAAATTCTGATGGGAGCTCCTGTAACTTACCCTATTGGGGTGGGGCTGGGGGAGATTAAAAAAATGGACTCAACACTAGTTTGAAAGGGAAGGAAGTGGTGGAGGGCAGGTGGATGGCTCACCAGGTTGGGGCACTTCCTTTGCCCCAGCCCCGCCCCGGATCCTAACGGCTCCACCCCTTCCTGTCTTCCGCTGGGAGCAAAGGATGGCTGGGGCCCTGGGTTCCGGGTTCCGACTCCAGGGCCCCTCATCCCTCGTTAATTATTCAAGATGGAGGAGGGCCCTCTGGGAGGCACGCTTATGAATATTCATGAGGGGCGGGGC
>PVJN01056232.1:0-12836 GCA_004026805.1 Lasiurus borealis | reverse complement strand
AGTACCCTTCAGCATTTCATATAACACTGGTTTGGAGTTGATGAACTCCTTTAGCTTTTTCTTATCTGTGAAGCTCTTTATCTGCCCTTCAATTCTGAATGTTAGCTTTGCTGGATAGATTATTCTTGGTTGTAGGTTCTTGCTATTCATCACGTTGAATATTTCTTGCCACTCCCCTCTGGCCTGCAACGTTTCTGTTGAGAAATCAGCTGACAGTCGTATGGGTGCTCCCTTGTAGGTAATAAACTGTTTTTCTCTTGCTGCTTTTACTATTCTCTCTTTGTCTTTTGCTCTTGGTATTTTAATTATGATGGGTCTTGGTGTAGTGCTCTTTGGATTCCTTTTATATGGGGTTCTGTGTGCTTCCTGGACTTGTAAGTCTATTTCTTTTACCAGATGTGGGAAGTTTTCAGTCATTATTTCTTTAAATAGGTTTTTAGTATCTTGCTCTCTCTCTTCTTCTGGCACCCCCACAATTCTGATGTTGGTACGCTTGAAGCTGTCCCAGAGGCTTCTTACATTATCTTCACATTTTTGGATTCTTTTCTCTTCTTGCTTTTCCAGTTGAGTGTTTTCTGCTTCTTTATATTTCAAATTTTTTACTTGATTCTTGCCTTTCTTTCTCTAGTCTGCTGTTAGGACTCTGTATAATATTTTTTATTTCAGTCAGTGTATGTTTAATTTCTAGTTGGTCCGTTATCATCTTTAGTTGGACCTTTTCCATCTCTAGTTGGCTCTTTTGCATCTCTAGTTGGTCCTTTTTCATCTCCTCTTGGCTCTCGCTAAGTTTATCCAACTTTTCTAGCATATTCTTGAAAAACCTTATAGGTGTGGTTTTGAACTCTATATCCAGTTGTTGTTTTTCCTCCATTTCTTTTGTATGTGATCCCTTCCCTTGTCTCAGTATTTTCACTATGCCGGGGAAACTTCTGTGTTGAATTCAGCCTTATGATACCAGACTTGCAAAACTGAAAAAGCCTCTGTTGAGCTTGGGATGGGTGAAGTCTCAGGGCTTAAGGGACCACCTTGCCTTCCAGTCGGCCCCGCCCGCCATGGCCCCTGAGTCTCACGTGACTGGGTAATTGCTGGAGCGGTCCTTATACGTGCGCCCCCAGTGCCTCTAGACCCCTGTCTTTCCAGCTCCTGCACACCAAGACCACACGAGTCTAGGTCTCCAGGGTTTCACCCGAAACAGGGGCCCAGTGGACTCAGAAGTGGCACAGTTGGGAGGCTCTGTCTCCCGCCCACTCTCGAAAGCCAGAGGCACAATCAGCAATCTGTCCTCCGCGCAGCGCCGTGCGTGACCAGACCTCCGATCTTTTGTAACTCCCCTAAATTTCTGTGCACCTCTCCCTTTTTACAGTCCAAACTCCCCCTGTATGAGTTTGGGCTGGATCTGGGGTTTAGTGTCGTAAGATAAGGGGTTCGATGCCATTGGGAGTCTCCGTTTTTCTCCCGCCAGAGAAAGCCAGCCAGGTACTCTGGCACCCACTCTCTCAGTGCATGCGTCTCTGTACCTCAGCTTTTTGCAGCTCCTCTGGGTTTCTGTGAGCCCCTCTCTTTCCTTCTAGCTGTAGAACTTATACTCGGCCAGCTTTCCTGTGTTTCTGGATGATGTCTGTTCTGTCTTTTAGTTGTAGTTTTGAAATTTTTGTGTGAGGCAGCAGTGTAGGTGTTTACCTATGCCGCCATCTTGGATTTTCCCTTTCCCTATACATTTAGGTTTACTGTCTTAATCACAGTCATAGCTTCAAGAATGCAAGTTTTAAAAGTTTGTCTCATCCACATTGTTTTTCGTGACCTTCAATATGCATATTTTAGATCCATTTCCTATGTTTCATTCCCATTTTTCCAAATGCATCAAATACTATGCAAGTAAATGCCATATATTTACTTTTCAACCACCCACAGGAAAGATGTGATGAAATCCAAATAAATATACATTTGTTATTTTCCATGTTAGAATTATGTTTGAGCAGTTATCGAGAACATAGAACTGCAAACATTGTCTATGCCTCTTAGAAAAAAAGGATTTCGAGGGTAGGAAACCCTCAATCAGATTAAAGGAGGAACAGGAGGCAGCAAAAGTAGAAGAGAGCAATGAAGGTTAAAAAAAAAAAACCTGAGTAAAGAGTGTTAGGTTTGATGGGATATGTCTCACTCAGTATAGTTCACAAAGTTTATAATGCCTGAAGTGCTTTTTTATTTTTTTGGTTGTTACCGATATGAGACAAAACATGTAGAATAGCACTGAATCATGGACTTCTTACAGACTTTCTAAGAAATTAAATTTTAGCCCTCAGGAAATGGGAAAAGAAGCAATTTAAGTAGGACAGTGACAGATTCAGATTTGTATTTAGTAAAAAGGCCTTGACAGAATTGTGGAGGATTGACAGGGCAGTGGACAGACTGGAGGGCGAAGACCAGCAGCCTGTCATCATAATTTGCACTAGAGATAGTATGACTATAAGACAGTCTCAGTGCAATTGGAAAGAATCAGTTGGAGACAGGAAGACTTATGTTTGGAAGGAAAGAGAAAAAAATAGAGAGTGATTTCCCAAAAAATTGCCTTGGGCAACTGGATGAGTGACAGTGTTATTAAATAAGATAGAAAATATATTAGGTTTAAGTTAAAAAAAGTGATGATTTATAGTTTGGACAAAATGAATTCAAGATGCCTATGGGGTATCCAATGGGAAATATCCAGTAGGCATGGGAAATATGGGAGTGAAACCTAGCAAATGGGTTTGAAATATGTATATTTAAAGGTCATTAATATATTAGTGATTCTTGTAGAGACCACTAGAAATACAATGTGGGTGAAACAAACTTGGAATTTGCATACTTGAAGCTATAACTTTAAGACTGTCATCCCAAATATATAGAGAAAGAAGAGAGATTGTGGGCTGAAATTTAAGAAACTCAGATCGATAAAAGGAAAAAGGATAAAGTACTAAAGCTCCTCTTGGATTCAGATTGTAATCAGTATAAAACAATATACTACAGTTATAAATATTTACTGTAAATATTATTTGATTGATTTTGAGAGAGAGAGGGAATAAGGATAGGAAGAAAAGAACATCAATGAAAGAGGAACATACCCCCTACTGGGAATTGAGCCTGCAACTCAGGCTTATATCCTGGCCAAGAATCAAAACAATGACTTTCTGGTTCATGGGTTGATGCTCAATCACTGAACCATACTGGCTGGGCCAGAATTAATTTTTAAATATTTTATCCTACTGTGTGTGCATTATCCAGGTACTTGACAAATACTTTATATATTTTTTTTTATTGATTTCAGAAAGGAAGGAAGAGGGATCAGCTGCCTCCTGCACGCCCCTTACGGGGGTCTGAGCTTGCAACCCAAACATGTATCCTGGACCGAAAGTGAACCCAGGCCTACATTCTATCCACTGAGCCAAACAAGCTAGCGCACTAGACAAGTATTTCATCAAAGCACTTAATATGCCATTAGCACTGTGTACACTTCATGACTTAGAGTATTTTTATTGTTGTTAATCCTCACCCAAGGAAATTTTTCTGTTGATTTTTAGGGAGAGTGGAAGAGAGAGGGAAACATCTATGTGAGAGAAACACATCGATTGGTTGCCTCCTGCACAAACCCTGACCAGGGCCCAGACCAGGGAGAAGCCTGAAATCAAGATATGAGCCCTTCACCAAAATTGAACTCAGGACTCTTTGATCTGCAGACGAATGCTCTATCCATGGCTAGGGCCATGACATACAATGTAAAATTAAAAGCATGCTAACCAATATGTAAAGCCATGTAGGAAAAAGCAACTATGTCATCTCATCACAGTTTATTTTACAAATTATGCCCATGCACTGCTGGTTTGGAAAAATCAAGAGAGCTTCAGAAGCTCAGACAAGAGGCAAGCTAGAAAGATCAGATTACCTGGCTCAGTGCCTGGTTCGAAGACCTTATTTTATTATTTTTCTTAATTCTTTAAGAAAGCCTTAATCCAGAAGTTAAAGCAAAATACCTTTCTTGTTCAAAACATTTAAAGTTTACTGTATGTGAGATGTTTCTTCATATACTATTAACTCATTCAGTCCTCACAAGATCCTTTGGAACAGGTACCATCATTATCTCTAATTTGCAGAAAGAAAATGGGAACTGTCTTGGAAATGGAGATAACATCCCTGATGATGTAGAAATTAAGTTTCTATTACCTTATTTCCATGCATGAGACATAATCATGGTCTCAATGTTTGCTCGGCTTGGGCTTCGGACCAAATTCTCTATTAAAATACTAACATATCCACGTCATGTTTTTTTCATCTTTGAATCCTTAGCACATAATTACCTGATGCACAGTAAATGCTAATGGCTACCAAGGGAACATATAAACATAGGCATCCTGAGCAGGATCCAGGTATTCAGAGTGCAGCAAGTAACCAGATGGCTCAGTCAGGGATGGATCTCATAAGTCAGGTTTGAATAGAACATGCTGGCTAGATATATGGATGAAAATCAACATTAATTGAGCAATTATCTTGTGCTACACGTTCTTTGAAGTAGCTTAGAGAAAACTCTCACCTCAGATTTAGAAGGGAAGTATAATCAATACTAATTTATGAATGAAGAACTGATGGTTGAAAATTGATTATATAACTTATTCAATGTTAGAGATGTTCTCATGGATACAAAGCTCATTCTTTTTCCACTGCACTTTGACATACTGCCAAATAGAACACATTCTATTGGTAGCAGATGACTATTAGGAGTTCAAATCCATTGATAACAAATAGAAGATGCAATATTTTACTTTCCTGATTAAAATTACTCTCTTAGCAATTATCACTGTACATGCTGTCAGCAGGACACCTCTGTTTTTTCTACATGAGAGATTAAGGCATGTGTCTACCATTTATGTAAAACACTATTGGATGGTGATTGTGATTTAGGATGGGTGAATGGATGGATAGATGGATAGGGAGGGAAGGAAGGAGATAGGATTACTTATTAATTACAGTTATTTATAGAAAATAAAAATAACTTATTCATAATGCATGTATATACACACACTATAATATAATAGGTCCTTGGTTTACGTCGGAGATCCGTTCCTACAGCATGAGGTAATGCGATTTCGGAACCCACCTACATAAGCACCTATGTCACTCACATGGAACACATACACAGCAATAATGAGTGACACAGTAAAAAAAAAAAAATTAAAAGAAAGATAGTTCCTGACTTTTCCTTGTGGTAAATAAATAATAAAAAAGATAAAGCACATATGTACATATGTCGAAATGATGGAACATTTTTTTATATACAAATAAATGGGAAATGGTGATGTAACCATGAAACAATGTACTTCGACTCCGACATAATCCAAGGATTGCCTGTATATACATATAAATATAAAATTTATGTATTTTTTAAATACACACACACACATTCAAGATGAAGAGAGAGGCAGCCACAGAGATCTGCTTACCTTGCCTATCACTGAAAGGAAAGTTGTGTGTCTATTTCTAATTTAGCAATAGTGCAAAAAAATAATTCAGTCATGTGCGAATACTGCAAACATATTGCTAGGATCAGTCAGCCCTGAGGTGATTTCTAAGAAAGTGCTGATCTTATAAGTTAATACTGCTTGGGGAAAGCTTTAACTTACGTATTCAATTTATTTTCAAGTTAAAGTATCTGCCCAAATGATCTGGATGTCAAAACCCAGCATATAGAGTAAATGCCATTTTAGTGGTGGTGAGGGTAGTATCAATTTTGACCTTCTTATGTGCACCATAGTATTCTAATATCTATGTCATCAGTTCAGGACTGAAAAAAGCAAGTTTCCAACATAGTCAGGGCTAACTGTAATGTAAGCCAAGGATGTTGAAAGTCACAGTTCCTCAGTAACACTTCTGTAGGTTTCCATTCTGATTATCAAACACCAGAGATACCAATCAGGTTAAGAAATTTCTCAGATAGGTTCAATTAATACACCTTACCTTTCTCTAAATGAGACACATTACATGAAATTTTTAGAAACACATCACAACATGACACACAATACATCCTGAGGGGCATAATGCCAGGCTTAAAAGATAAACCAAAAAATGAACTACTGATCTACTATAAAGGAAGGTCATGAACACATATCAATCTCATTATTTATCTACTTTGAAGAATAAGGATAATTCTTGGGGAAGAAAATCTCTGGGCAGAATTCTAAAAGGTTTGACTAGGTGAATTCATAGATATTTTATCTCTAACTTCTTAGATTTTATAGCAAATATATAATTTAAATTATGTGTAATTACATAATGTACATTATAATTCAAATAATGTACAATTACAATTTCATGTGTATAATTATAATCATGTATAATTACCTAATTAAAATAACACTCATTTCTGAGACACACATCAATGCAACTATATCAAATGCTATTTTTCTTTTATGGGAAGAGAGACATGTATTTTAATTATTTTAAGATTACTTTCCAGCCTTAAGCGGCTTGGCTCAGTGGATAGAGCATCGGTCTGCAGACTGAAGGGTCCCAGATTCAATTCTGGTCAAGGGCATGTACCTTGGTTATGGGCACATACCTTGGTTGTGGGCACATACCCAATAGGTAGTGTGCAGGAGGCAGCTGATCAATGTTTCTCATCGATGCTTCTAACTCTCTATCCCTCTCCCTTCCTCTCTATAAAAAAATAAATAAAAATAAATCAATAAAAAGCATATTGATTTTTTTTAAAGATTACTTTTCAGTCATTATATTTGTTGACTTAGCAATAAGAAGTGAAAGCTTATATGTATAATTGGGAAGTAGAATGAATGTGTCCAAAAATTAAGCAAACTCCCTTCCTTGTGGAATTAAAGTGAAATATTTTCCTTAATATATCCTAACCCTAATCCTAAATGTTTTCCTAAAAATGTTTCAATATTTTCATGGTATGTTTACAGAAAATATTGAAGACAAATACTCACCATATGTACTTTTTATTGAATTGCATAAGTAGTAGAAATATTGCTCTCATTTCCTATGTGTAACTTGCCTACTTCCACAAATATGATTCAAATTATTGTTATGTTTTATGGCTCATGTCTATCTGGGGGTTTGAAAGAAAAAGAAAAATGTCTATTAATGATTTCTGCCTTTCAGAATTTTGGACCAAATGCGTGGCCTTATTTGCTTGGACCTTGCTACCAGGCCCACATAGCCAACACAGCACATCTTATTATCACGTGTGAGAATCTTTCAGTTTCAGTATGTTACTGTGTAATCCCAGAAGGTAAGAATGTTAAAAAGCTTTCACCTGGGCCCTAACTGGTTTGGCTCAGTGGATAGAGCGTCGGCCTGTGGACTGAAGGGTTTCAGGTTCAGTTCTGGTCAAGGGCATGTACCTTGGTGGCAGCACATCTCCAGAAGGGGGGGTGCAAGAGGCAACTGATCAATGTTTCTAACTCTATTCTCTCCATTTCTCTTTGTAAGAAATCAATAAAGTATTTAAAAAAAAAAAAAGCTTTCACCAGGGTCTTGGAAAAATTTTCACCCCTCAAAAATGTCTTTACATGTGCAACAAAAGATATGTATGTTTGTCATTGAATTGTCAAATAGGAAAGAGTTTCAAATGTCCATGTAAAGAGGAGTACATAAATAAGTGATTTAAAAAGTGGAACACTATTAAGCATGGATAATAAATCAATTTCAGTTAAAACATGGTGTAATTACAAAACAAATATTGCGTGGAAGATGCTAGAAATAAGATATGTGGTATGACCCCATTTTCACAATGTTCAAACAGGCAAAACATATTTATGGTAATAAATCAGGATAGTGGTTACCTTTGGAGAGGAGAAAATGAGGAAAAAACTGGGTGGTAGCATGGGATGACTTGGCTTTCTGAGGTGCTGATTATAAGACTTCTTTAAGACTTTTAATTAAAACTCCTGGGTTGTTTTGAGAGATGTGTTCACTTTGTGATAAACCCCTGAACAGTATACTGATGTGTCAGTTCTATAGGAGTTGAATTATACTTCAATAAAGAGTTAAAAATGCCCAAAAAAATTAAAACGCACTAGGTAAAAAACAAGAATTAAAGTTAAATGTCTATGGTTAAACATCCATATCCAGAAAAATGGTCAAATTCTTATTTTATGTTTCAAAGAAGAAAAGGTATAATTTGGTTATTAAAATTGCTGATTTTATAAAATGTTAAAATGCATTTTCTTATGTTCTTTATCAGTCTGGATGTAGAATGCTCTAAAAGAGTATTTTGACCCCTCTTCCCCCGCACCAAGCCTTCACCATACTATTGTCTGTGTCCATGGGTTATGCATATTCTATATAATAAAAGGCTAATATGCAAATACAGTGGTACCTCGAGATACGAGTTTAATTTGTTCCGTAACCTTGAGGCGTGGTAAACTGGTGGGTCGTGTGCAGCTGGCCGATCTGCGTGATTAATCCTATCTCAAATGTTGCTCATATTTCAAAGCAAAAATCGCTCGCTCGATGGTTCGTATCTCAAAAATCTCGTATGTTAGGGCACTCGTATCTCGAGGTACCACTGTAGACCAAACGGCAGAATGACTGGTCACTGTGACATGCACTGGCCACCAGGAGGCAGATGCTCAATGCAGGAGCTGCCCTCTGGTGATCAGTGCGCTCCCACAGTGGTAGTGTTACTCAGCCAGAAGCCCTGAGCCAGGCTCACAGCTGGCAAGCACAGCGGCAGTGGCAGGAGCCTCTCCCACCTACACAGCAGCACTAAGGATGTCCGACTGATGGCTTAGGCCTGTTCCCTGAGTGCATGAATTTCATGCACAGGGCCTCTAGTGTGCATATAAATTCTTTAGTTAATTGCTCCCACACATACCCACCCCATTCCCACTATTTTCTTCTTCTTTTTTTTTTTATTGATTTTTTACAAAGAGGAATGGAGAGGGATAGAGAGTTAGAAACATCAATGAGAGAGAAATATCGATCCAGTCAAGGGCATGTACTTGGTTGCGGGCATATCCCCAGTAGGAGGCGGCTGATCGATGTCTCTCTCTCATCGATGTTTCTGACTTTCTATCCTTCTCCCTTCCTCTCTGTAAAAAAATCAATAAAATATATTTGGAAAAAAAATATTTGTTTGACTTTTTTCATGGACCTCAATCTTTTCATTAACTTCCATTTGACTATATCTTCAGCTTCTTACTGGATTCTTACCCATTACATTCAAACATGCCTGAGAAATACATACACACACACACACACACACACACACACACACACACACTAGAGGCCTGGTGCACAAAATTTGCACACTGGGGGGTGCGGGGAAAAGGTGGTCCCTGAGCCCATCCTGAGCCCCCTTATAATCTGGGAACCCTCGGAGGATGTAGCAGTGCACCAAGCAGCAGGTGGCCAGGGAGGAGCCAGAACCTGGGCCAGGTGCCACACCACTTGTGCTCATCCCGGCCCACTGCACCTGCTGCCACCTAGTAGGGAGAGGCTCTAACCACCGCAGTGGCACTCGCCAGCCGTGAGCCTGGATTCTGGCTGAGCGGCATTCCCCCTGTGGGAGTGGACTGACCATCAGGGGACAGCTCCTGCCTTGAGCATCTGCTCCCTGGTGGTCAGTGTGCTTCATAGCAACTGGTCGACCAGTCATTCTGTCCTAAAGGTCACTTAGTCTTTTATCAATATAGATGAAGCAGAGATAACAATCTTTCTCTGTCCCATACTTCTCTTTCATCCTGCACTCAAATTTTTTTTTTGCCCTTTTCACTTTTCTTCACAGTGAAGTTTCTTAAAACCTACATTACAATTTATTAAAATATCGTTTCACTCTCAGAATTTTACTCATAGATATTTGCTAAGTCAGTAATTGACTTCCATGTTATCAAAACATTTATTAAAGATCCATTCATATCCATGCATGTGAGAAATCCCTGTTCTTCTCTCGGTTTTAATAGTACCAGGACCAGCCACATGATTTATGGAGCCCAGTACAAAAGTACAATGTGGAGTGCCTTTCATAAATTATTAAAGTTTTCAAAATGGTGATAGCAAAACATTAAACCTGGTGTGAGGCCTAGTGTGACTGCACAGAATACATGCACATGAAGCCAGCCTTAGGTGACATTAGATCCTCATATTTCACTGACATAAACACATGTCAGTCTAAATTCACAGTAAGTCTTCTTTTGGTTACTTTTAAATTATTGAGATATTTATGGCTAGAATCTAGACTTCCTCTCCATAATAACATCACCATTTCTTGTACTTCATTTAACAACTTTGTGTTACTCCAAAATTTATAACATTTATGTGGATTTTCCTTTATTTTAGGCACATCTATCCTTTCATCTATTTGCTGAATCTTTTGTTTTATCACTGAATAATTTAAAAAACAAGATAAGAAGGAATAAATGACTATGTTGTGAACTGCTTGTGAGAAGTTCAAATGTCAGGCAACTGCACTACGACTATAGGACTTGTGAGCGACCTGCATTTAACAGACAATAAGAGGACTCTGAGTCATACAGCCAAAAGGCAATGATTTGTGCCAACAGTTGGAATGAGGTTTGAAGTGAATGCTTCCTCAAAACTTCTCAAGAACTCATCCCAGTCAATATCTTAATTTCAAACTTAAAATACCCTAAGCAGAAGACCCAGCTTAGATATGCACAGCTTCCTGGTCAAGAAAATTATGAGACAACTAATGTGGGTTGATCTAAAACACTATACACATTATACAGCAATAGAAAGCTAACATATTTATATATGCCTATAACCAAATTGTGTCCCCACATTATTTAGTATAAACTGTTAATACAGATTTTCTGTGATGATTAATTTTGTGTGTCAACTTGACTAGGTCCTGCAATGCCCAGATATTTGATCAAACATTATCCTGTGTATTTATGTGAGATAAACATTTAAATTGGTAAAATTAGTATAGCACATTGCCCCTCAATGTGGATGGGTCTCATCCAGTCAAATAAAGACCTAAATGGAATAAAAAATACTGACCTGCCAAGACCAGTTTGGCTCAGTGGATAGAGTGTCGGCTTGCTGACTGAAAGGTCCCAGGTTCGATTCCGGCTGGGGGCATGTACCTTGCTTGCGGGCACATCTTGCTTGTGCAGGAGGACGCTGATCGATGTCTCTCTCTCATCGATGTTTCTAGCTTTCTATCTCTCTCCCTTCCCCTCTGTAAAAAATCAATAAGATATATTTTAAAAAAATACTGACCTTCCTGGGGGGTAAGGGGAACCAGTGGGAAGATATGTATACATATAATACATTAATAAAATTTTTAAAAAAAATACTGACCTTCCTCTGAGCATAAAGGTTTCTGGATTTGGCTCTCTAATCTAAATAGATTAAAGTATGCTAATGATTTTCTTTCCACTAATATAGAGAGCTGATAGTCCATGGGGCAACCTCACAAAGAGATAGGCAAAATATCACCATTGGATACTCTTAACCACTTATATGAAGCAAGGAGCTGGGAGACTGTGTATATACTACCTATGAATATGTTTTACAAATTCACAGATGGGATGAAATTGTCTAGTTACTTCTAATGTAACTGAACAAAGTACTAAAAGAAACAGTTGAGCTCAGGAATTTCAATTCCAGTTTATGTGCTGTGTCAAAGGCCCGAAGACTTCTATGTGTGCCCTGAAGGAAACCCTTATCTTCTGTAGTAGTAGGGCTGAGATTGCTAAAATTCAAACTCATAATCTCATCCTGCATATAGCTGGTACAAAATGTTACTTGAACTCCCAGTTTGTCAGCGTGTCTACTGTTTAACTGAGTATATTGATTGGCAAGGAAAGGGATCCTGAAAGCTGATATGTACATGTGGGAAGACACTGATGAAGCTGGGGACGTTGAGCCCCTAATTTTGATGAAGTCTCTTTGACAGTGGAAACAACTTCTGCACTCCCAGTGGAAGTAACCCCCTCACCCCTTCTGAGGGGTTGAACCTTGCATTGATCAAGGAAACTGGAATATCCCCCCTTGAAGTAGTTGCCATGCAAGATAATGCTGGTTCTTTTCAGGACCCACCCCACCAGCCTTCTTTGATTCTAGATCAAAAACTAATGTCCTTACAAGCCCCTAAAGGTGAGGTACAAATGTGACCCATGAGGAGGTGTTCCACATTCCAAAAGAACCACTCGAGTTTTCTAATTTATTCAGAAAGAAATTTGGGGAACATACTTTTAAATATGTGGAATAATGAAAGCGGCACAAAATTGAGTCAGGCCAGATTTATGAGTTGGGCTCAGCACTCAGAGACTCTGTGTTAATATTGCAGTTCAGGAAGTTGAAAAAAACTCAAACTGGTTGGTTGCTTGATTGGCTAAAACAGGAATCAAAAGATAGCCCACAGTTAGTGAGTTGGAAATTCCAGAACTGCCTTGGTTTAAAGTAGAAGAAGGGATTAAAAAATCTTCAGGCGAGTGGAATGTTAGAGTGGATTTGTCATTTGAGATCATCCACTCACTCACAATTGAAGAGTTCAGAGACATACCTTTATGATGAGAAGTAAATTTGTGAGGAGGGGTCTCAGCAATCTCTCTTCTCTGTAATCCAGGCCTGACAGTGGGAAATGGAGTCACTGAACTGGGAAAGTGAAATGTAATAGGAGTAATTGCATCTCTAGGGGGTAGAGACCAAGTGGCAGCACTCCACTGCCAAAGACAAAGTGGGCATAGTTGCTCTAATGGGCAGAGTAAAAGCAAAGAGCCCAGCAGTCTGACTCACACAGACCTATTAATAGTTGATTGTGGTGTTCTTAGAAGTGAAATAGTTAGGAAGCTTATTAAATTTTTGCTTGATCTGAATAA
>PVJN01056231.1:0-12836 GCA_004026805.1 Lasiurus borealis | reverse complement strand
GTACATCTACACAATGGAATTCTATACTGCCATTAAAAAGAAGGAATTCTCACCATTTGCAGCAACCTGGATGGAACTGGAGAGCCTTATGCTTAGTGAAATAAGCCAGTCAATGAGGGAGAAACATCACATGATCTCACTCATTGGTGGACAATAAAGAACATTATAAACTGATGTACAAAAGGATAGATACAGAGGCGTAAAGCCTCAAACACACTGAAATTATAGCAGGAAGATTAAAGTTAGGTGGGGTAGATGGGAGATCAATCAAGGGACTTGTATGCATGCATATAAGCATAACCAATGAACACAGACACTGGGGGGGTTGGGGTATGCCTGGGAGGGAGGGGGGGCATGGGGAAACATGTATAAAAAATTAATAATAAAAAAAAGAAATATTCAAAGTGATGAATAGCAAGAACCTACAACCAAGAATACTCTATCCAGTAAAGCTATCATTCAGAATTGAAGGTCAGATAAAGAGCTTCACAGATAGGAAAAAGCTATAGGAATTCATCAGCACCATACCAGTATTATATGAAATGCTCAAAGGTACTCCTTAAGAAGAGGAGGAGGAAGAAAAAGGTAAAGATAAAAATTATGAACAACAAATACATATCTATCAACAAGTGAATCTAAAAATCAAGTGAATAAAAAATCTGATGAACAGAATAAACTAGTGAATATAATAGAATCAGGGGCATAGAAAGGGAGTAAACTGCCAATTCTCAGGGGGGGGGGAAGAGTAAGGGGGTTGAGGGAAGAGCCTGGACAAAAAAGCATACACCTATGGATGAGGACAAAGTCAGGGGAGGTAAGGGCAGAGGGTGGGGTGGGAGCCAGGTAGAGGGGCGATATGGGGAGAGAAAAGAGGAACAACTGTAATAATCTGAACAATAAAGATTTATTAAATTTATAAAAAATAATAAAATAAAAATCCAAAATAAATAAATAAATACATACATACATACTTAAGGGGTCAAAGAGCCACATGTTGCTCGTGAGCTGCAGTTTGCTGATCACTGCCCTATTTTAAGTTCTAGGAGGCAACATTGCCTAACATTAGAAGCTAGAAGTCTGTTATTAGAGATACATGGGTTTGACTTCCAGCCTTGCCTTGTATTAACTCTACACACACAATTTACTTTGAATCTAAGAGCCTCAGAGTCCTGATTAGGACTGGGCATCAGGTGCAGTTTCCCACTGTGCAGTGGTGTGTCTGAGGCTTGATAAGCTGTAGGCGGGATTGAGGCCTCCGGGTCTCCGAGGCTTCCTCCTTATAGACTTCAACTAGATATCAGCATTTATCCTCCAGCCTCCGGTGTGGGCACCTGTCAGATCCCCTAGTCCAGTTCGCATTGTCCAAAACAGTGAGTCGCTCATGGTTGCCATACGGTGGGATATGGTGAAAGAGAGTGAGGCTGTAATGCCAATGTATAAGGTTTTGGTTGGTGTGGCTGAGCTGGGAGGATTCGGGAATCCTGGGCCTGTGTTGTGCCTAAAGGCAATAGAGAAGATGAGGCAAAGTTTTGTGTGAGGAATTTTCCTTTTATTCTCAGGAACTTGGAGCAGTCGATGGCTATGAACAAAAGAGGGATATTGTCTGAAATAGGGTTCTAAATTTTTCCAAAAAACGCTCAGAGGAAGAACACACTAGAAGAGAGAAGATACTCGCTGGGGACAGGAAAGTGAAGTCCTTTGAAAGATAATGAACTTGTCAAGAGTGTGCACTGAGGCCTGAGGACTGAGGTAATGCAGTCATTTCTAGATCACCTGGCCCTGAGGCTGGGCAAGGGTAAGGAGCAGCCCAAGTCTATGGATTCAGGAGGTGGCTTGAGGCTCTCAACAGCCCTTTTCCTTTCCACAGATTCCTGCAAGTACACATCACTTAGACATACTGGTTTATGGAGCTTATTTCACGGCCTGACACTCCGTGGCCTCTGAGATAGTAGTGTCCTGGTACTGTCCAACCACTCTTCCAGTCCTTGGATCTGGGGAACTTGAAGAGACATCAAGCCCAGAACTCCTAAGTCCAGGTTTATGGTCCTGATTTTGGCAAGGAATTAAGTGGAATTGGATGTCATAGCTCCTTCCATGGCTAGATTCTAGAATGTGCAAAGGCTCATTCTAGAACTAATTCAGGGACTGGAAAGTGCCCATTTATTTTTTTTCTTACATAGGAACTGCTAACAGTGGGACAGGAGTTAGGTCTAGTGAAATGTTGTGACTACTTGGGTGTCTGTTCTGCAGGAGATGGGAGTAATGAGAGTTTATAGCAGTGGAGGCAGCTGATCTGACCCAGGTCTCATTATACTTCCTGTGGCTGCAGCATGATGAATAATATGAGTGTGAGGGAGGAGGTAGAATGACTAGGAAATAAGCTGTTGAGATAGCCATGGTAGTGTGATGGTAACTGGCTGTGGAGATGGAAGAAGTAGTTAGATTCTGGCTTAGTGTTTTATTTGTGGCCACTTAGATTTCTAATTTTGAGGTTGAGAGAGAGGTAAGAGTCAGGGATGATGGGATGTCATGGATTTAGCAGTTGTATGGAAGCATCACCAACTGAGATGAGTAAATGTATAGGTAGAGAAATGTTCATGGGGATATAAAAACTTTATTTTTTTGGCCTGATAGGGTATAGCATAGTACTGAGGCTATTTCACCAGAATCTGGAACTCTGGAATTCAGGATGCAGATTTCTTAAAAAGGTAGTGGAGGCAGTCCCACAATACTGGGCAGGAGGGCAGGTAAGTGGTTTGCATCCTGGCTGTGACGTGCTCGGAGTCTCCTCGGACCTTGCAGCCTGTCTCTTTAGCGCGAGCGGAAGCAATGCGGAGGGCTGGAAAATGGCAGAGTTGCAGATGTTACTAGAGGAGGAAATCCTGTCTGGCAAGAAGGCGCTAATAGAGAGTTACCAGAACCTGACCTGGGTGGCGGACTACTGTGAGAACAACTACATACAGGCTTCAGACAAGAGAAAAGCTTTAGAAGAGACCAAAGCCTATACAACCCAATCCCTAGCTAGTGTTGCTTATCAAATAAATGCATTGGCCAACAATGTACTCCAATTACTGGACATCCAAGCCTCTCAGCTTCGGAGAATGGAGTCTTCCATCAATCATATCTCACAGACGGTGGACATTCATAAAGAGAAAGTGGCTCGAAGGGAGATTGGTACTTTGACAACAAATAAGAACACATCAAGAACTCACAAAATAATAGCACCTGCAAATATGGAGCGTCCTGTAAGGTATATTCAGAAACCTATTGACTATACAGTTCTGGATGATGTGGGCCATGTGTCAAGCATGGAAGTAACCAGCCTGCAAGAACTGGCACAGTGTCGAGAACAAATCCTCCTACTCAGAAACCACCAAGTCCTCCCATGTCAGGCCGGGGAACGTTGGGACGGAATACACCTTACAAAACCCTGGAACCTGTTAAACCTCCAACAGTTCCTAATGACTACATGACCAGTCCTGCTAGGCTTGGAAGTCAGCATAGCCCAGGCAGAACAGCTTCTTTAAACCAGAGACCAAGGACACACAGTGGAAGTAGTGGGGGAAATGGAAGTCGAGAAAACAGTGGAAGCAGCAGTATTGGCTTTCCCATTGCTGTGCCTACACCTTCACCACCCAGTATTGGATCAGTGGCCCCAGGCTCAGCTCCTGGTTCCCAGTATGGCACAATGACCAGGCAGATATCTCAACACAACTCTACTACTTCCTCGACATCTTCTGGTGGATACAGACAAACTCCCTCTGTGACTGCTCAATTTTCTGCTCAGCCTCATGTTAATGGAGGTCCACTTTATTCTCAGAATTCAATTTCTATTGCTCCACCCCCTCCCCCTATGCCTCAGTTGACTCCACAGATACCTCTCACAGGCTTCGTGGCCAGGGTGCAGGAAAACATTGCTGATAGTCTAACTCCTCCACCACCACCTCCACCAGATGACATTCCCATGTTTGATGACTCTCCGCCTCCACCACCACCTCCTCCAGTGGATTATGAAGATGAGGAGGCTGCAGTAGTTCAATATAATGACCCTTGTGCAGATGGGGATCCTGCTCGGGCCCCTAAGAATTATATTGAGAAAGTTGTGGCAATATATGATTATACAAAAGACAAGGATGATGAGCTGTCATTTATGGAGGGTGCAATCATTTATGTAATAAAAAAGAATGATGATGGCTGGTATGAAGGAGTCTGCAATCGAGTGACTGGTCTGTTCCCTGGGAACTATGTTGAATCAATCATGCACTATACTGATTAAAATTTTTTTGCTTTTAAAATAGGCTCCTATAATTCAGTCATACTGTGGGACTATTAATGGTTAAAAAATTATCTTAAAATGTGCCCATATTTTCAAGATATGCTGTTTTATTGATATAATTGAATGTCTACCTTGTAACATAAATCTTTGAGGCAGTTTGTGTATTGCTAAACAGCAATTTATATAAGAGGCTGTCCATAACTATTTATGCTTATGTACTTACACAATGTTAACTTTATGACCAGCTTAAATATTTTGGGGGTTCTGGAGTATAATATTTAACAAATCATGATTCAGACTGTACCATTAATGTTTCAGTGCAGCATGGTTACTAATGCTATGTCAGACTAATATTAAAATCAGAAATTTAAATACTGGTGCTGGTCATACCTTTTTTTTAGACTCTCTCATTCTTAAACTATAACTATTTATTTAAAGCATGCATAAAAATTAATTGTTGAAATATACTTCTTAAAAATCCGAGATGCTTCCAATCTGTGTGATATTTTCTTGGAGTACTCTACTTAGGTCTCTTGAGATGATTCAAGTCTCTAAGGTTTCCATGTGAAACAAAACAAACAAAAAAGGGTTAATTGTAATATTGTAATTTTTAACTAAGTTTTTTAATGAGTAAATTTGCATTACAAATTTTTTCCACTCACAAATACATAAGTGAACCAAAGGTTTTTGTCCTTTCCTTCACTGATTTGTTTTTTAAAAAATAAATAAAAGATACTAATTTATTGCCCAAAAAAAAAAAAGGTAGAGGTATGGACCAGAGTGGAGATATAGATCACTTGTTTCTAAAGAATATGTTTTTATTGAATTTAGAGAAAAGAAGAAGGCAGAGCAAGAGAGACAGAGACACATCCACAAGCAGGATCCAAGGATCGGTTGCCTCCTGCACACCCACTACTGGAAATTGAGCAGGAAACCCAGGCAAGTGAACTGACCAGGGCTTACTCCAACCAGTAATGGGTCGAAGTTCAGCCAACTGAGCCTCACCAATCTGGGCTATAGATGACTTTAAAATGTGGAATCACTTCAGGATGACAATGGTAGCTTAAGAAAGAGTGTCACCCTGAGGATTGGTTTTCCTGCTTGGATCCTGGTTTGTGAGAAGCGGGTGTCACAGCACATAATAGAAATGGAAATGGTCAACTAGAGGGTGGGAGAGATATTATAATTTGGTAGTGGCCAAGGTGCCAAAAAGATGAGTGGACACAAGATGAATTGAAGGGCAAAGAGTAATCAGAGATGAGATGGGCTAATGGATATTTATTCCCCACATACCCACCAGGATTTTGCTGTGACCCTTGGTGTGTCCTGGAGTGTTGCTATCAGTCTGATGGGTTAGCTTAGTGGTATGAGTGATCATCTGTGAGTCTCACTTGGCATGGAGTAGAAGGCCATTCATGCTGGGACTTGGGTGACAGTTAAGTGGAGGGATAAATGCTTTCACTAGTGAAGGGACATCAAATGCAGTACCTATGAGGTGGCCTCTGGATATCTGAGATCTGATGTGATCCTCAATGGGTGAGGTTGAATGAAAAAAACTATCAAGGAGGGAGGCTTTTTTAGTAGTATTTGAGGATGCTTCCATGAGTGTGGACTCTTAGAATTGGGGTAGTACTTCATCCTGTATATGCCAAGAATTCACTGGACACATTTGCTGAGTAAGAGGCCAATGAGTTGACTATGGGGGCTGGGGCTATGGGAGTGCAAGTGTGAGAGAGGTGTGGTAGAAAGAGTGATGCATTTGCAGATGGAGTGGGAATTCATGGACATAGGGACCTGACATTGACATAAGAGTGAATGAAGAATGAGTGCATTTCTGGTGATGTCTAGATGATATGATATGGGGAATTTTAGGGTAATAATTGAAAAGAGAGGTATTGTTGTGCTAAATGCCAAGTCCAGAGCTTAAATGCCATACATGTGCCCACTTGCCATTTGTTGTAGAGAGCTGAAACAGTGATCAATAGGAATGAGATAGCATACGTCAGTGTGATCTGGTTTGAAAATCTTCATTGGCATGGGGAAAGGAGAAGGGTAACAGAGACATCATTAGTAATCAGGAAATGGAAACTAAAATCAAAATGGCACACAATTTGACTCCTTCCAAGATTGGCAAGGATATTGAGCAATGAAGTGCAGCCCCTGTGCTGATGCCTAAAGTAGAGCAATAACTCAAACTCATAAAGCCACTTTTCTCCTAGTTACATCTGAAGCAACCCCTGCCCAGGTGCCAAAGATTTCACGTACAGGAATAGTCACAGCACAGTTCTTTGCAATAGCAAAAAGCTTCATATAACCCAAATGCCCCTGCACAGGAGAACAAATGTGGTGCAGCCATAAAATGCAATTCTGCGAGGAAGAATTTACTTCAGTGACAATAAGTCAGCTGCAGTCATGGATGCTGCAGATGAACAAACTGAGCAAAACTGCAAGTGCAGAGAGAAAATCACAGCATGGCCTCATTGAGATAGAGTTGAAATACATTTGTATTTAATGATGTACTGTATAGAGATGCAGGCAGACATATGAGGTAAAACTGTAAGGGAGATCAAATATATGATAAACAAAATATTTCTTTATCCACAATAATAGTTTTACTTTATTATTTACTATGGGAAATCAAAGATATGATAAACACAATCTTTTTATCCACAATAATACTTTTATTTTATTATTTATTGTGGGGGGGGGAGTCCTCAGCCTGGCCTGCACCCCCTCCAATCTGGGACCCCTTGGGGGATGTCCAACTGCCAGATTAGGCTCCATACAAACGGCAGTCGGACATCCTCTTGCAATCTGGGACAATTGGCTCCTAACCACTCACCTGCCTGCCTGCCTGATTGCCCCTAAAACAGTGGTACCTCGAGATACGAGTTTAATTCGTTCCATAACCTTGAGGCGTGGGAAACTATGAGACGCTCGCGTCGCGGTAAACTGGTGGGCCGTGTGCAGTCGGCCAATCTGCGCAATTACTCCTATCTCAAATGTTGCTCGTATTTCAAAGCAAAAATCGCTCACTCGACAGCTCATATCTCAAAAATCTCATATGTTAGGGCACTCGTATCTTGAGATACCACTGTACTTCTATCTGCCTGCCTGATTGCCACTAACCCCTCTACCTGCTGGCCTGATTGCCTCTACCTTGCCTCCCTGCCTGCCTGATCACCTCTAACTGCCCTCCCCTGCCAGCCTGGTCACCCCCAATTGCCCTTGCCTGACAGCTTGATCTCGCCCCCAACTGCCCTCCCCTACCAGCCTGATCTCACCCCCATCTGCCCTCCTCTGCTAGCCTGATCGCCCCTAACTGCCTCTGCCTTAGCTCCCACCACCATAGCTGTATCCAGAAAGAAGTCAGATGTCTGGAAGAAGGCTGGTTGACCCGGCCTAATTAGCATATTACCCTTTTATTAGTATAGATAGATAGATTATATAGGATAGGATTGCTTAAAGGTGTGTGTGGGGAGGAGCCTCCTTGTTCAGCAGGAGGAGCTGCTCTTAGCAGACAAAAACACATAATCCCTATATCTGGACTGATAGACAGCCATATGCACTATACTACCAAAAAATTGAATCACTTTCTTACACCTTACACCAAACAGTTGTTGCTCTTAAAAGCCCTCTTCAGCCCCCACTTTAGATTCTGACTTCGCAGTTCACCCAAATTTGGTTCTGATTGGTCAGTTTCTATGCCAGTCAGCGTCAGAAGCTCCACCTTCTAGGCAGCCATTGGGTCCTCACAATTTACCCAGATTTGGTTCTGATTGGCTGGTTTCTATGCCACTCAGTGTCTCTGGGTCTATCTCTGGGCCTGATCATAGAGGCGAGGCTGATCAGCAGCCACCCCATGCTGCTGGCGAGCAGACTGAACTGCTGACCTCTGGGAGAGAGAGAGAGAGGCTTGGCTGCTGGCGAGGCCTGGAGAGAGAAGCAGGGTCTGATCACCCTACTTCTTTTTTGAGCCTCGCTAGCAGCAGCTGCTGCTGCTGATCAACCCCGCCTCTCTCTCTCTCCAAGAGGTCAGCAGTTCAGCCCATTTGTCTGCTTGTGCATGCAGCCTGGCATTTGGTCATTGTGGATGTTACAACCCTGGCTCCTTATATATATATATAGATAGATAGATAATACAAATATTTCTAAATATTCAAAATTAGGGAATTACTAGAGGCCCGGTGCATGTCATTCATGCACCTGGGAGTGGGGATGGAGGTGTTCTTCAGCCCAACCTGCTCCCTCTCCAATCTGGGACTCCTTGATCAAGCCTAAATGGGCAATGGGACATTCCTCTCACAATCCAGGACTGCTGGCTCCCAACTGCTCACCTGCCTGCCTTCCTGATTTACCCTAACTGCTTCTGCCTGCCCCCTAACCATTTCCCTGCCAGCCTGATTGATGCCTAACTGCTCCCCTGCCAGCCTGTTTGCCCATAACTACCCTCCCCTGTGGGCCTGGTCACCCCTAACTGCCCTCCCCTACAGGCCTGGTCACTACTAACTGCTCTCCCCTGCAGACCTGGGTCCCCCCCTAACTGCCCTTCCCTGCAGGCCCAGTCACCTCCAACTTCCCTCCTCTGCCAGCCTGGTAACCCCTAACTGCCCTCCCCTGGAGGCTTGATCACCCCCAGCTGCCCTTCCTTGCAGGCCTGGTCCCTGCCAACTGCCCTCCCCTGCTGGCCATCTTGTGGTGGCCATCTTTGTCCACATGGGTGAAGGATCCTTTGACCACATGGAGGCAATCATCTTGTGTGGGAATGATGGTCAATCTTAATATTACTCTTTTATTAGATAGGATAGAGGCCTGGTACATGGGTGGGGGCCAGCTGGTTTGCCCTGAAGGGTGTCCTGGATCAAGGTGGGTGTTTCCTTAGGGTGTGGGGTGGCCTGGGCCAGGGGCCTGTGGTGGTTTTCAGGCTGGCCACACCCCCCAGTGATCCAAGTGCAGGCCCTGGTATCTGGGATTTATTTATCTTCTGCAATTGAAACTTTGTAGCCTGGAGCGGAGCCAAACCTTCTGCTCTCACAGCCATTGAAACTTTGTTGCTTTAGTAGAGGCCTGGGCCCACCAGGATTTGCAGAAAGCTTGGCTTCCTCCATTGCCAGGGTCAACCCAAGCCTACTTCCTGCTCTCTCTGTGGCCGTAGCCACATCTTGGTTGGGTTAATTTGCATACTCGCTCTGATTGGATGATGGGCATGGCTTGTGGGTGTAGTAGAAATACAGTCAATTTGCATATTGCTCTTTTATTATATAGGGTAGTTTAGCCATATAGCTGAATATAATGTTTTAGAACAATATTTAATGATAGAAAGTGCTTAATGATAAGGAGACTTGGGTAAACATAACATTTCAAATAGTGGTTGCCACGGGTGAGGACAGAGAGAGCTGTGATGGTAGGGGGCATTCAAGGTTTTAGAAGTATAGCATTCTGTGCCTTACACTGGAAGCTGAGTGAGCATATGGGTGTTCACTTTTCAGTTTTAAAATTTTATATATACATATAAAGATATTCAAACAAAGGTTTCCAGCCCTGGCCCATAGGTTTTGGGTTTGATCTCTGGTCAGAGCATATTCAAGAATCAACCAAATGAATGCATGAATAAGTGGAACAACAAATCAATGTTTCTGTCTCACACTCTCTCTCTTTTCCCTCTCTTATTCTAAAATCAATCAATAAAAAAAAAACAAATATTTTCTTGCAAAAACAAAATCAAGAATAAAGGTTCTCAGGATTTTGTTTTGAGGGACTAGTTGGTGTCAACATTGTGATAATAGCATCTAATTAGCAAAATATGTTTTTCCTTGAGAACAAAACTTTTAGTTATGGGACTAGCCATTGATGAACTGGCTGCAAACTCAAAGAGGACAATCGACAAATGAAGATGCTCAATGTCACTCATCATGATGTAAAGCAGTGGTTCTCAACCTTTTTTAATGCGGTGACCTTTTAATATAGTTCCTCATGTTGTGGTGACCCCCGATCTTAAAATTACAGCAGTGGTTCTCAACTTGTGGATTGCGACCCACAGGTTGAAAACTGCTAGCAAGGTCACCTAAGACCATCAGAAAACAGATATTTACATTATGATTCATTAACAGTAGCAAAATTACAGTTATGAAGTAGCAACAAAAATAATTTTAAGATTGGGGGTCACCACAACATGAGGAACTGTATTAAAAGGTCACAGCATTAAAAAAGGTTGAGAACCACTGATGTAAACTAAAACCACAATGAGCACCTCACACCTGTCAGAATAGTTATCATTAATCAATCAACAAGTGACAAGTGTTGGTGAGGATGTGGGGTAAAGGGAACTGCTGGTGGGAATGTTAGGACTCAGCTGAGCCACAGCATAGCACAGAGGTGTCACTGAATGCCTCCTGTGTGAATCGTGCTTGGTGATTTTGGACAGCACATATTGGCATCATTGATTTTTGTTAGAAAAATACAGAGAATATATAGTTGGCTGTGTCACTTTAGGTTGATATTTGCTTTCTAAGAGGGCATTTAAAAGGGAATTTTTCTTATTCCCAATTTTTGCTTTTAATGTAGACATACAGGAGACTTCCTTAATTATCTCTTTGCATATATTTATTTCATGTATGAAAGGGTGCAGACCTGTCCAATTTTTTCTTAACAATTTTGCTTTATTAATAACTTGGTCCAAGTAAGGGATTCTGACTCTTTTTGCTTCTCACCTTCCCCCTTTCCTCATCCCCTTTTAAAACCCCACATATACAGTTCACATATCTTAAGTGTAGAAATATTTGCTTATGAATTATCATATGTTTAAAGCCCGTTGTTCAACTTTTCGCAACTAGGAGCCTGATTGTAGAGCTCTATCTATTGATAAACAATCCCACAGCAGAACATTCTGAGGATCTGACTCAGATAGCAGTACAACTGCTTGTATAAATAAAAAAATTTAATTGTTAGTTTAGTTTGTGCTAAGTGCCAAGGTATTCTCTGAAACTATTAGGAATTTTGGTAGGAATTTACAGTATAACTATTAAAATTGGAAAATTACCATCTAAGACCTAATGGAACCAATTTTCTTTTAAACCTAACCTGAGAATATGCTTATTGATTTGAGAGAGAGAGACACACACACAAAGAGAGAGAGAGAGAGAGAAAATATCCTCCATGTGAGAAACATCAATTGGTTGCCTGCCATAAGCACCCTGATTGGGAATTGAACCCACAATCTAGGTATGTAGCTGACCAGGAATCAGACCCACAACCTTTCAATGGAATGATGCTCCAGCCGACTGAGCCACAGCAGCCAGGTCCTGGAACTGGTTTTCAAGAAAGAAAATCTTATACGTATTACTTGTAGAATCTTTTGATACCCAAGGTCCAAAGTTCAGCTAAGTCAGTGAGAGTTGATGGAGCGCCTTGAGGCCTTTGAGTTGATTGAGCTATAATGTGTGCAATGTACTTGAGAATCACTGTGCCTGGCTTGCAGGTACTCTTTTGAGGTTTCAGTCTGCTTAACCCTATTTTCTATGTCACTGTTATGTATTTTCTTTTTTTAAATTTTAATAAATCTTTATTGTTCAAATTATTACAATTGTTCCTCTTTTTTCCTCCCATATCTCCCCTCCATTTGGTTCCCACCCCACCCTCTGCCCTTACCTCCCCTGCATTGTCCTCACCCATAGGTGTATGATTTTTGTCCAGTCTCTCCCTGCACCCTCCCTTACCTCTTTCCCCTTGAGAATTATCAGTCCTCTCCCTTTCTATGCCCCGAATTCTATTATATTCACCAATTTATTCATAAGCTTTTCAATTCCCTTGATTTTTAGATTCACTTGTTGATAGATATGTATTTGTTGTTCATAATTTTTACCTTTACCGTTTTCTTCTTCCTCTTCTTAAAGAATACCTTTCAGCATCTCATATAATACTGGTTTGGTTTTGATGAACTCCTATAGTTTTTTTTTTTTTTTTTATCTGTGAAGCTCTTTATCTGCCCATAAATTCTGAATGACAGCTTTGCTGGGTAGAGTAATCTTGGCTGTCGGTTCTTGCTATTCATCATGTTGAATATGTATTGCCACTCCTGTCTGTCCGGCATAGTTTCTGTTGAGAAAATCAGCTACAGTGGAATGGGTGCTCCCCTATAGGTAATTAACTGTTTTTCTCTTGCTTCTTTTAATATGCTCTTTTTGTCTTTTACTCTTGGTATTTTAATTATGATGTGTCTTGGTGTGGTTTTCTTTGGATTCCTTTTATTTGGGGTTCTGTGTGCTTCCTGGTCTTGTAAGTCTATGTCTTTTACCAGGTGTGGGAAGTTTTCAGTCATTATTTCTTCAACTAGGTTTTCAGTATCTTGTCCTTCTTCTGGCAGCCCCATAATTCTGATGTTGGTACGCTTGAAGTTGTCCCAGAGGCTCCTTACACTATCTTCACATTTTTTAAAATTCTTTTTTCATTTCCAGTGGAGTGGGTTTTTTTTTTTTTTTTTTTTTTTTTTTTTTTTTTTTTTTTTTTTTTTTTTTTTTTTTTTTTTTTTTTTTTTTTTTTTTTTTTTTTTTTTTTTTTTTTT
>PVJN01056230.1:0-12832 GCA_004026805.1 Lasiurus borealis | reverse complement strand
AGTATGATAGGAGTGCAGTTCTAAGTGGCTAAATGACCATTTAAATACTAAGTGAGAAAATTGAAATGTTACCATTACCTACCTGATGCACTGTGACACTGAGGTATTACCTACTTTATTGGGATAGCAATTTCCATCCATTTTAATTAGACAAGTTCTATCCTGGCATGTGTTATATAATCTCAGATTTCATATTTTCCAGAAGCAATTGGGACTGCTGGGAATAGTTCTCATTTCTGATGTTCATCACAGGAAAAATGGAGATTTCTTGAACTGAACAATCCAAGCTACTTTGTTCATGACCCTGAGTATAAAAATGTCAAGTACCTGAAGAACTAGACAATTTGAATTTGAAATAGGGTTTAGAACTTCAGATTTCACATAAGCCACGGCTCTGCTCATAACTCCGGTTTAAGACAGCAAAACTATTTTAACTTCCAGCAAAGGAAAGCGCTCATGTGGACCAAATCAGCCAGGGAGCAAGCCAGGCTTCATCATCAGTACAAAGCCTAATCATAGAAATTTATTTTAGATATGTAGTTTGCTTCTTTCAAATTTATACAGTAACTTAAAATTCCTGTTGACAAAACATTTCCAAGCAAAGACCCTGCCAGGTGTTCTTTAAAGAATGATCTAATACTGGCACCATCCATTGTTATATCAATAACTAGAGGCCCGGTGCACGAAATTCGTGCATGGGGGGGGAGGGTGTTTTTATATAGAGAGACTACATATATAATCTGCACCCTCTCCATTCTGGGACCCCTTGAGGGATGTCCGACTGCCCGTTTAGGCCAGATCCCATGTCCTGGCCTAAACGGGCAGTCACACATCCCTCTCACAATCCAGGATTGCTGGCTCCCAACTGCTCGCCTGCCTACCTTCAAGATCAGACGCATGTTGGTTTTCAAACATTTTCTGTCGATAACACCGGCTTCTTTCAGCTGCAGAGCTACCTTCTATCAATAGTAGATGTTTAGACATAGTCCCACCTCCCTGCTCTCGGGTGAATGAGAGTCCTGGCTGTCAGGTGGCAGAGAGCCGTCTGACCAACCGCTGATTCTCTAGAGGTGGGACTTCCTCCTCCCTGCTGTCAGATGGCTGTCAGGCCACTGAGAGCTGTCTGACCAATGGCTGGTTCTAGCTGATTCTGTGGGAGAGGGCCTTTACCTCCCTGCTGTCAGAGTCTGGGGCAACACAAACTGGGACACAGCATCAAGTCCTCCTGCACCAAAAGACCCAGAGTCAACTCCCCGCCCACTTGCGTGTGCCCCCTGGATGCAGCATCCACCCTCATGGAGGGACTGACAGGCCCAGACACTTTCAGAGGCTGGGAGCATGAAGCTGGATCTACCGCTGGAGTGGGCGGATCCCACCTCTCCCCTTGTCCCCATGACCCCTGGCCTGGCCGACAGGCCCAAACAATCCAGTCCCCCTGCCCAGCCCCAAACACTCCAGAGGCAGAAGAGCAGTGATAGCTACCTAAATGGGTGGATCCCATGTGACCCCTGGCTGGCACACAGGCTCAACCATTCCAGCAGCGGGGGTGCAGTGGCTGCAGAGCAGCGAGGCTTGATCCACTACCATGGAGTGGGCGGATCCCACCTCTCTGCTTGGTTTATGGGACCCCTGGCTGGGCCGATAGGCCCAAACACTCCAGCAGCAGGGCTATGGAGTCGCCATTTGTCGCGGAGTGATGGTTAATTTGCAAATTACTGTTTTATTAGATAGGAGCAAGAAATTGTTTAATTGCTTCCTTTAGGAAGCAGAAGGGAAGCTTTATGATTGCTTCACCTGTTCATTTTGTCACAGACCCTTCTACCTAGGGTGTAGGCTGGAGTCATTTTGGAATATTAATATTTCACTCATCTACAAAGTCAGATTTTCAAGTTCACAGAGGTTTCATTTGAGAACTGGACTGATCTCCTTGAAAATATTTTTGTCTCTTCCTCCCTTATTCCACTTTGCCTTCCTTCACTCCAGAAACATCACTGAGGGTTGACAATGGACAAGTCTCTGTTGGATGTAACTAGACTCTCACCTTGAGATACAATGTCTTTGAATCCCTGGAACTTAGCACAGTATGCAGGACACATTAGGTACTATGTAAATGTTTACTGATTATTCACTAATTCAGTTTTATCCGATAAACATTTTTTTTAATGTTTATTATGCGTCCCACATTGGGCTGGGGGTTGCTGGGCTGGCAGTGAGAGTAATGAATAATTCCTCTTCTCTCAAGAAACCAATCCTAGTAAAGGAGAAAGACCACACAGATAATTATGAAGCAGTGTGGAAGGTCAATGCTAAGAGCATTTTTTTTTTACCCAAAAATGTAAATGGAAGCATGAGGTTGGTTCAAACAATAAAGTATGTCTTAATGAAATAAAATTCTTAATAAAACATATATAAGGTGGAGAACTATCAGACCAAAGTTACACCTGGCACACACATTTTTAAAACTTCTGATTGTTCTTAATGTGGTAAAAATTGACTTCATTTTTTTAAAGAGTTTCCCTATGTTTTGGAACACAGTGTAGAACACTAGGTCACTGTAGGAAACACCAGGCCAATAAACCAGAAGATATCCTCATGCCACATGGCATTAGCAGTATAATGTTAACATCTGACACCACTCCGTGGGTGTTAAGCTAGAGCTCTGCCATTGTGAATAGAAGTAATAGGTAGAATTGACGAAAAACAGTTCAAATGACCCAGGAGCCTCCCTGTATTACAGTTTATTTTAAGAGTATTCAGCCCAATACGAGGGAGAGCTGAGTAAGAATAAGAACCTGTCTATTTTGTAAGTAAAAGGTAAAATGCGAAGATAAGAGAAATACTTCATTTAATCCTCCCTCTCAAAAAGCTTCAGAAACACTGTCTAGGAAATAATTTCACCAAATCATCTCCTCATGGAGTTAAGAGAATACCTCAGGTATTCCCACCTGTAAAAACATAAATTTCATCACTGAAAATAAAAAATAGCAGTCTAATGAATCACATACAGATGTGATATTAGAGCTAAGAGGAAGTTGGATCTTCAAGAAAAGAATTTCAGCTGAAACTATTAGTTTTTCCTTTTGCTTTCATTTCTTGTCCCTCCTTTCTTTAGGGTGACAACAGCAAATAACTACAGTTGTCTGTCTAATCATCATCATAACGGTGTTAATAAGATCTAACATTTATTGAGCACCTAGAATGTGCCAGGCAGTACTTCATTAAGAGCTTGCTCAGAAAAACTAAAGATCACAAAGCTGCTCCATGTTCACCTGTTAGGTTAAGCAATGTTTGGATTTGTTGTGGAGGGGGAAGGGGGCCTGCAATGTATTTATTTCATTAGTCTGTACTTTTATCATCTGCCTTTGGTCTTACGTAGCCTCCTCAGTGAATGTTTTTGAAAGGAATTGAAAGGCTATCTAGTTCTGGTGTGGATCCTATAAGAGCTCTTCTGTGCCTCAGTAGAAGGCCTTTCTTCTCTCTGCACCTTCATTCAGCAGCACTTCTGTGAATTACAAAAGACAGTTTTCTCATTTCCAGCAAAAGTACCCTGAGCCAAGTGAGGCTCTGCTGTCTCCCGCACAGTAAGTGCCTATCAAGAGACGGTTAAGTCGGAAAACCAATTTCACTGTAATAATAGCAGTAAATCACATACTTGGTAGTTACAGTTTAAAGAAACTTAATATGAAAAACACTCTAAACCATAGTCTGCTTCCTCCCCACTTTTTTATTTTTATTTTTAAAGAGTGAAGCATTTATAAGATAATTTCTTGTCTAAAGCACTAATTGGGTGATTTTTTTTTTTTTACTATGCTCTGTTTTAGGAGAGGACGTGAGGACATAAGTGTGTATCATATTGCCTCCTCTAATAACAAAGCTAGAGCCCTGCCCTGGCCATTCCCTTTCCACACCAATCCTCTGCAGGCTATTTTTCTTTCTCCCCACTCCCAGCTTCATTGAAATACAAATGATATATAGTATACCATTGTGAAAGTTTCAGATGTGCAATGTAGTGATTATACATGTGTACTGCAAAATGACTATCACAATAAAATTAGTTAACATATGCCCTTGCTGATGTAGCTCAGGTGGTGGAGCATGATCCCATGCACTGAAGGGTCACAGGTTCAATTCCCTTCAGGGTACATGCCCAGGGTTCCGGGTTCCATCCCCAGTGCATCATCAATGTTCTCTCTCTTCATCTCTTTCTCTCTCCCTTCCTTTATCTCTAAAATCAATGAAAGGCCTGTCCTTGAATGAGTGGAAGAAGGCAATAGGGGAAAAACAGGGGACATCTGTAATACTTTCAACAATAAAGATAAATTAAAAAAAATGAAAAATAGATTACTTAATATATCCATCATCTCACAGTTATAATTTTGTATGTGTGTATTCAGAACTTTTAAAATCTACCCTCTTGGCAACTTTCAATCATAAAATACGTATTATTAACTTCAGTCACCATGCTGTACATTACATCCCTTATTCATCTTATAACTGAAAGTCTGTATCCTTTGACCAGCCTCTCCCAATCTACTACACCCCTCCATCTTTGTCAAAGACCAGTTTATTTTGTTTTTATGTGTTTGGTTTTTTTAGATTGCACACATATAAGTGAGATCATACAGTGTATGACTTATTTCACTTAGTATAATGCTTTCAAAGTTTATCCACGATGTTGCAAATAATACAAGTGGTATTTACCGACCCATGACAGCGTGTCCCCAGTACAGGCTGCACTATCTAGTGCTTGTTGGTAGTGGACACCCTTACTCCTCATGCTCGTGACTGACTGGGACCTTGTTTGGAGGTCTCTAGCCAACTATCGCCCGCCTGGAAATTCTAGAAGCTATCTAATGTCCTTTAACAATTATTTTTTTCTATTTAAATCAGCTATATCTCTATTGCTTCCCACCAATAATACTAAACAACTATTTAAATGTACAAAATATTTATGTACCTATGGGTTTTTATAAATGTATAATAACATATATTCACCCTTATGATATCATACAGAATAATTCACTGCCTTAAAAATCCCTGTATTCTACCTGTCAATGTCTCTCTTCCCCCAACTCCTGGCAACCACTAATCTGTTGACTGTCTCCATAGTTTTGCCTTTTCCAGAAAGGGAGGGCAGTTAGGGGTGACCAGGCCTGCAGGGGAGGACAGTCAGGGGCAAACAGGCTGTCAGAGGAGCAGTTAGGCATCAATCAGGCTGGCAGGGGAGTGGCTAGGGGGTGATCAGGCTGGCAGGCAGAAGCAGTTAGGGGCAATCAGGAAGGCAAGCAGGTGAGCAATTGGGAGCCAGCAGTCCTGGATTGTGAGAGAGATATTTGACTGTCCTCAAGGGGTCCTAGATTGGAGAAGGAACAGACTGGGCTGAAAGTCACCCCCTTCCGTGCATGAATTTCGTGCACTGGGCCCCTCTAGTGTGTGTGTGTGTGTGTGTGTGTGTGTGTGTGTGTGTGTGAAGCATCATTCACAGAATCATTTAGAGTAATAGCTGCTCAACCAAGCTTTCAGTCAGAAATTGTATCTTAACTATTTTGGTATTAGTACATAGCACAGGTATCACAAACAAAACATGCTCAACAATATTTGCTATTAAATGGCTAAATTATTGATAATTGCATGAGAAAGCACAGATGAAGAATTTATCCTCCCACTTTTCTGTTTTTATCTTCATTTTCTAAGCTCTGCTCAAACTGACACCAGTTGATGATAAAAAATAAATAAAAAGTTACGGTCTTAAATCAATTTCTGTACTCATTGTTTTCCAGCATGATCTCAATTATATGCTAATCAGAATTCACATTTACTGGTAGCATAACTATATGGGGCAATTTGTTTTCTTCTCCAGCTGACCTGTGAACAAATGCTAGCTACCACTGCATCCAAACACACCCTGAGCAATGCCATTATTAAGCATTTGCAATGATGGATAAAATTTTTAGATGGCAACATTCTCTGAATTTGAAAAAAGTTCTTTTGAAATCAGTAAGAGAATTCCACCCTTAAAGCTGAACTGATAAGATGGATGGGTTGGCAGCATGAAATTGAGTGCAATGAGCCTGTTTTGGATCACTGCTTGACTGCTAAGGTCAATAAGATCTTGTTTGTGCCATCTACAGTTTGTGCATAAATCTAACAGCATAAACAGATACTCAGCCAATTTATGTTCTCCACAGCAGCTTTGCATTTACAAGTTGTTTCTGTCTTCCAAAAGGGGGGGAAAGAACAATTTAATTGATTGCACAGAGTGTCTCCCTTACAATTTTCTTTAAAATATCAGGACAGCTGTGTTTTGTTTCAGAATGCCTTGCCCTCAGATCTGGGCACAGTTTTGAGCTGCTAAGAATATAGCAGCTTCTAAGAAACCCTATGAAATGCCTAACAATGTTCTGCTTTTGCAGGATCCCGTCAATGCTCCACAAAGAAATTCTTCTGCGAGGGATCCTGAAAAACTCATATTCCTGAAGCTCTGTATATTTCTTAAAAAGCAAAAGGGAAATTCTAATTAAGAGCATATTTTTACATGGGTAAAATATGAGAGCTGATGTGACTGCTGGTTAATCATTTTCAGTATAATATTGATTCTCCTTCTGCTATTCATACTAAATGCTAACTAACAGGTTTCAAAGAAAAATTAAACTTGGTATAACACAGTTCTCTTTCACTAAAATCATAAAGAAATATAGTGCCATATCAAGAAGAGATGAAGGCATTCATTTAAATATTCCATCTCTACTGCAATATTATACTTTTTAAAAGTTTGTCATTTCTAATGAACAGAAATTTTTATATTTTTAAATCACTTTTTCTATAGCAAAGAAATTATTCTGGCCAGTGGGTCCAGTAGAAAGTAAAAACAGGGTTCCTAGCAAAAACACACACAAACACACACACACACATCACTAAAACAAAACACAAGTGATCCCATATATCAGAAGCTTTGCCTGGTGTTTGGGATGGGAATAGAGAGAAGCCATAAACAATGACCTTAACATACAAGAAACCATGTGAGATGGCATTTCTATGAGACCACACTACCCAGAGAGGTTCCCTTAGAACAGGAGAACTGGGGTTCTGCAGCCAAACCACCTGGGTTCCAATTTCCCCTCTACCTCTGAGGGACCTTGTGACCTTGGGCAAGTTATCTTACTGCTCTGTGCCTTTAGTTTCTTCATCCTTTCAATGGTGAAGATTTAGAGAAGCAGAACTACAGGCACACCCTAGGCAAACACAAACAAGGTGGGTATGTGATTTCTGTCAATATTGGTTCAACTATACCAAATTCATTTGAGGAAAGAAGCAGGTTAGTACCACCTGGGGGGGTGGTATCTCATTCTGTTGGCTGATGTTAGCCACCAACCTGTCTGGTCTGATGGGAAAGAAATTTGCAGGTGGCAATAAGCCAGAATCTATCTTTTCCCCTCCCTTTGCCTACAATGGTCGGCAAACTGCAGCTTGGAGCCACACGCAGCTCACAAGCTGAGGTTTGCTGCTCTGTTGACTAATGAGTTTGCCGACCACTGGGATAGGGGCTTAATCACAAGGAACAACAACAGCCTGTAATTATTGGAATCAGAGTCTAGGTCAGTGGTTGGCAAACTCATTAGTCAATGGAGCAGCAAACCACAGCTCGTGAGCGGCTTGTGGCTCGCGAGCTGCGGTTTGCTGACCACTGGCCTAACATATTTCTAAGCCCATAGTTGATTGAAAAGAGACCAACAGCTACCATTTCTTCCTCTAAGTTTGCAGGAAGTAAAATAAGTCAAGAGCAGGTTTGCAATCCACTCTCTTCCTTTACTGTGTATGACAAGCATGTCAAACTCGCGAGGCATGTGGCCCCACAGCCGCAATTTTGACATGCTCGGCCTATAAATAATGAGGTGGAATGGGAGGGGATGGAGAACTTGGGAAAGAAAGAAGGCAAGTGACTCATTCAAATCTCTTTGTTAAAATGCTAGTAACATACTTCTGGCAACAGCTAATGATATTTAGAGTCCTTGTCTATAGAATGCTTTAGTAGGGTATATCTGTTCTAGCTAGGATTGCTTACGGTAAAACAAATCTAGACTCTATAAATGTATGGGACATAAAATAGAAAGTGTCACATAAGCTATGGAATTTTCTAGCATGAAATGGAGATTCTCCTGTGTTAATCTTGGCCCAAAGTATACCCTGTCACAGTCAGAAAGGAAACAGAGCATTTATGATGCCAGTCCTAAACTCTCTGGTTTACCTGTCCCCTGCAGTTTCTGTACCCTTAAAATTGTTAGTGAAGCTGACATTGGATCAGATCTTTACAATGTCTGAGTATTTCCTTATCTGGTGTTTTGTGTTATCTAGGCTTATTTTGAGCAATTCTAGTTTCATTTGCTCCCTCTTTGTGATTATCTTCTGAAAGCAACTCTACCCAGGGAAGCAGGGGGGTGGAGTGGATTGGTAAAGGCCAGGAGGGACTTAGGGTATGACTCTCCCACTCACTGTTTGCAAAGCTCCGGGCAAGTTGTTGTATAATGTCTTCACGTGAGCCCCATTTGTCAACTGAGAGAGCCATGTCCCCTCGGGATTGCTGAGAGGATTAAATGAATAATATAATGTATTTAAAACTACAATAAACACTCACTAAATTATAGCTCCTGTTAAAATTAAGGAAAGATCTTACTGAATGTTAGTTAGATTAGTACCTTTTGCTGGTAGACAAAAAAGTGGGGAGAATAAAATGAGAAAGATCTTTTTCTTCCACCTTAATTTTATGCCAATGTTCTCTTCATTTTAATGTGAAGAATCATAACATCTTCTGAAATAGATTTTTTAAAAGAATTTAAAATATTGGTTCTTGCTCTATATGTGTTTTCTGAAGTTAGCAAATCAAGTTCTACAAATTGCTACCAATTTAAATAAATGGTTTTGCTTTTGTATTACTTTTTAACAGCTGAATTGCAATATTGCAGTATTATTTCTAAAAGGAAAATATCTCTCTAGTTTATCTTTAATATTGCCCTTGTCTGAACTTTTTTCATGTGTGTGTTATTTGTCCTGCTGATATTCTGATAGCCTGAAATGAAATTAGAGCAAGCCTACAACCATTAAAAGAGTTGGAAAGAGAAATTTTGTTTTGTGTTTTTTTAGGACATCTTCTCAGTATCCTATTTCCAGTGTTCTAAAATTGTTGTTCTAAGCCTCAATTAGATCTATGATGGGTGATTTGGGAGGAAAGTGAGGAGCATCCTTGAAGGGCATACATGCTACCTGTAGTTTTCAAAAATTGATACTATTAAATTCCTAAAATTACAAAAACTACATAAAGTATATTTCCCCTCCTACTATCTTTGGGCAAAAAATTATACCAATAAGACTTTCTGGTTTTTCTACTGTAAAAAAACCACCCATATATAGCCAAAATAGCCTGCCATTCTGAGGAATGACTTCAGGATATTCATAATACAGTCAATGGCACTGTAGCTATCTATCATCTTATTAACTCTTTTAATATAAAGATAGATAATCAACATTACCAGTTAAAAACACAACAACAATGGGATCTAGAACTGAGCTTGTAAGTAAAAAATCAAGAGGTTAACACATTCCAAACCCAATGATTGCCAGTAAGCATGAGAACAGTTTATAACATGTTCCACACAACGAAGCCCGTACTGCCTTTTAATTAAAATATCCTCGCTAAACTGCATCCAGTTAGAAAAACATATACATTTCTGAAAATCATGCAGAACCACATGGAAACCTTCAAGATATATCAGCATAAGACATTTTGCTTTGCCAATCCATCCTTCAAATGTTTGCATTTACATGCTTACTAATGTTCTTCTTAGCTGTTTCCTTGTTGGGTTATTAGGATCATTTGGTGATTATCTTTATATGATCCATGTTAATCGACAAAAGATTAAGTACATTATTACACATTTTCCTCATGGTGGCAAAGTAATGCATTATTTATATCCTTTGCCTGACCTTACTTTAATTTTTAATAAGATGTGTTATAACTCACAAATGATTTAGTGGATTAGTTGACTGGTAAAATATTTTAATTTGTGGATTATTTATTTCTCTAGCACTAACACATATATTTATGTTGACTTGTTTTCACATTCACTTTATTTTAACTTGTTTTCACATTATTTTATGTTACTCAGTCTATTCTTAAAGCAACCCTATGAACAGATAATATGAATTCTTCAATTGATAATCTAGACACACAGATGTTAGATAATTTGTTCAAAACATAGAGCTTATTAATGAAGGACTCTGGACCAAATCTCCCAAGTGCTCTTCCCCCAGATAAGGAGATATCACTTCACACCTGAGAATGGCCATTATAAAAAAGACAAGAGGTAACAAGCACTGGTGAGGATGTGGAGAAAAGGGAAACCTGGTACATTGTTGGCAGGAATATAAACTGGTATACTGGTATGGCCACTATGAAAAACAGTATGGATGTTCCTCAAAAAGTTATAAAGAGAACTCACATAAACCCCAGGAATTCTACTTCTGGGTATATGTTTGAAAGAAATGAAATCACTATCTTGAAGAGATATCTACACCCCTATGTTCATTCCGGCCTTATTTATAATAATCAAGACATGGAAACAACTTAAGTGTCCATCAAGGGATTAATGGATAGTGAGAGAGAGAGAGAGAGAGAGAGAGAGAGAGAGAGAGAGAGAGAGAGAGAGAGAGAGAGAGGTGATATGATATTATTCAGCCAGAGAGAGAGAGAGAGAGAGAGAGAGAGAGAGAGAGAGAGAGAGAGAGAGAGGTGATGTGATATTATTCAGCCAGAAAAAGAAGCAAACTCTGCCTTTTGTGACAACATGAAGGGACCTGAAAGCATTATGCTATGACAGTGGTCGGCAAACTCATTAGAAAACAGAGCAGCAAACTGCTGTGCTAAGTGAAATAAGTCTGACAGAGAAAGACAAATACTGCGTGTCTCTTATACATGAAATCTAAAAGAGCAAACCCACAGAAACCAAGAGTATAATGGTTGCCAGGGGCTTTGGGAGTGAGGAAAATGGAGAGTGATTGCCCAAAAGATACTAACTTCCAGTTATAAGATGAATTAGTTCTGGTATCTAATGTATAGCATTGCTTCTATAGTTAACAATACTTTATTATGTATTTGGAATTTGCTAAGAGAATAGATCTTAAATGCTGTCAAACCCCTCCCCACATACACATACAAAGCTGATTATGTGACATTACAGATGGGTTAACTAAACTTAGTGTGGTAATCAGCTCACAGTAAAAAGGCCAAGGTCTTTTTAACTTGTGGCCAAAGACATATACATGATCAAGCACAGGTTTCCAGAAAAATAGATTATATAGGTTCCCTGGAATGTCCCCTAAATTACAAATTCCCTGAAAGCAGGGTGTATATCATATATCTTTTTGAATCCCACTGGTTTTGACCATAGGAAGAGATCAGAGAGTATCTACATTGTCTCCATGGCATTTGCAGGTCAGTCATTGGGGTCACTGACATCAGTTGACCACTGTTCAGCAGCAATGACACATTTTCTCCCTGACTACCTATCCATGATTTCTCTTAGTTAGGCAGAAAGATTATGGGCTCTGAAGTCAGATGACCTGGGTTTGAATTATATTACACAACTATAAGCATGTTATTCATCCTTTGACTTTAATTTATGTTTCAATTAAAATAGAGATAGTTATAACAATATCCTAGGGTGATTTTGAGGAATCAGTGATAGAAAGTATGTTAATTTCTTGGTACACAGTAGACAGGCAATTGTCTTAGTCTGTTCAGGCTGCTAACAGATTGCCATAAAGTGGGTGACTTATAAACGGCAGAAATTTATTTCTTACAAGTTGGGAGGCTGGTTAATCCAAATCTCCTCAACTAGCAGATTAGGATCTGGTAAGGTTCTGATTCCTAGTTCCTAGAGTGTCCTCAGATGATGGAAGGAGTAAGCGAACAATCTGGGGACTCTTTTGTAAAGGTGTGTATCCCTAGCTCTGCCCCCGTGACCTAATCACTCTCCAAAAGGCCCACTTCCTAACCATCACATTGAAGATTAGGCTTTAACAAATGATTATGGGAGACACAAGACACAAACATTCTGTCTGCAGAGGCAATACATCCTGGTTATCTTTCTGTTCCTTTCTCGGACAACCACCATAAATATTTGCTCTGAAACTGTTCTCTTAGCATGTCCAACTCGACCTGCATCCCAGAGGTTAATACTCCTTCTATCTCCTGCTTACAAAGTTGCTTTGCTGCCAAGTCTGTGATCTTTGGACTCATAGTCTTCTTCAGACAAATAGGAATGTATTTGCAGCATAATTATACCTCCATTCATTTGTGTCCCAGTTCACTAGGAAACTCTCAATTAGCAAAGATCTAGGTGGAGTGGCTGCGTTATAACTAGAAAGCTTCAAATTTGTGATTGACTATGACTTGACAGCATACTTGTGAAAAGTTATGAATCCTCTCTTAAAGGACAATTAAAGAAAAAGAGACTCCCAGCCAGATACATGCAGAAATGAGCTACTTGGTTAGAATTCTAGCTGTCACTTTATCTGTGTAACTCAGGGAAACTTGCTAGCCTCTTAATGCTTCCATTTCCTATTTTATAAAACAGGAATAATGAATCCTACATTTCAACACTCTTGTGAGGATTAAAGAGAATTATAGGAAGTAAATGCCATTGGCCTAGGGTCTAACATATAACAAGCACTTAATTAATACATGCTGAATCCAAATCTTCTCAAATATATCCATGCTTTAAATGTTCTGTTTTGTCCCAAATTTCTAAAAGCAAAATTTACAATTAAAAAGTTGCCC
>PVJN01056229.1:0-12837 GCA_004026805.1 Lasiurus borealis | reverse complement strand
AGTGCAGGGTCGCCCCCGTGTGCGCCAGCTGCCAGCTGAGCCAGGCGCGCCGCCCCGCCCCGGGCTCCCGGGCCTCGGGCTGCGGGCCAGGGGAGGGCGCGGGCAGGAAGGCGCCCCCCGGAGCCCGCAGCTCGTCCAGGGCCACCTGCAGCGCCCCCACTTGGTTGAAGAGTCTGGGCATCAGCACATCCAGGGGCGCTCGGGCTGGGGCTGCAGAGGCTGCGGGGAAGGCGCTGTGGGGAGGCGGGCCCGCCCTCGCGGGCTTCCTGGCGGCATCCGTGACCAGGGGTCCTCGCTGGGCTGCTGGGCCGGAGCCTCCTGCCATGGGGTCTTGGGGGAGGGTGGGCCCCATCTGCGTGGGAAACACATAGCAGAGGCTCCAGTGTGAGCGGCCTGGCCCCAGTCCCCAAGGCCCCATCCCAGACCCTTGCCCCACTCCCCACTGAGCCTGACAGCTGCCCCTCCAGGGTCTGTGGGAACCGCTGCCCTGATCCCGGCCTCCCCTCTCAGCCCTTGTGGGCTGTGGCAGCATCTCACCGGCCAGTGTCTGTCCCCCACTCCCCCAGATACCCACCACTGGGAAGGCACAGCCCGGTCACCTACCTCTTCTGTCCTGAGGTCCTGCTCTGGTGGCCTCAGACTGGTCCTTTCTCCTCCCTGGGGTGGGGGATGGCCGTCCCCTCACCTTCTCTTCTGGGGGTCCGTGTTCTTCGGGGCGACTGCTTGGGGGACCATCAGGGCTTCCCCACCCATGGGGCCTGGATCTGCAGGGCCGCTGGCTCTGCCTGGTGGTGGCTGTGGGGGAGGGAGAGGAATGAACTCTCTCTGGAGTCTGGGGAGAGTGGGTGGTGCAGGTTCTGAGTTGGACCCGGGTTCATTAAAGGCCCCACCACCCCCCTCAGCTGCCTGGCATGGCTGCTCCAGAACCCCCCCCCCCCTCCCCTCAGGCCCAGAGCCCTCAGAGGGCAGAGCCCAGCACCGGAAGGAACCCGGGCTCACCCTGGCCTTCACCTTGGCTTTTTCCTCACTTTTCCTTTATGAAGGTGAATCCTTCTGGGGCTTCCTGCTAGGCCCAACCCATAATTTATTTATACATATAAAGAAAGAGTTTTATGTATATATATGGAGAGAGAGAGACAGAGAGAGAGACAGAAAGAGAGAGATTGGAAACCTACCTCCTTTGCTGTGGGAGCCTTTTCCAATCCCTGTGGTCCTCTGGGTCCGCCTCTCATAAGGATGCCAATGGCCTCCTCTTCCTCCAAGGGACCGGCTTTCCTGGGAGGAGATGCTCTCACGTTCTCTGGGGGCGCCCCCTGAGCGCTCCTGGCCAGGCCTCCTGCCACTCCTCACCCCTTCCATTGGGTCCAGGGCTCCCGTCTCAGCCAGGGGTTCTGCACACCTGAGGAGCTGGCCAGGCAATGAGCAGGGGGCAGAGGGCTGGCTCTTTATAGGGCTCCCAGAGCGCCTTGCAGGTAGGGTGGGACTGGGCTGGTGGGGGGATTACACTGCAGTGAAGGGAAGTGGCTGATGGGATTAGACACCTATTGAGGTTTCAGGGTCCTCTTTTGACCTTGCAACCCTTTAGCTGCTAACTTCAGAGCCTTTCCCCCTCCCTGGCAGCAGGCAGAGGCCATGAGTTCGGTGCTGGGTGTGGATCTCAGAGAAAGAGCCACCTCTGTGCTTTGTCTCTAGATGCTCCCCACGTCCCCATCTGTATCAACAGCTCTGTGTGTTTGCATCCATATCAGCTTGGTACACTCTGTATGCCCAGGGACAGCAAAGCCTTTGGTGCAAAAGGCTAGAAAATTCTCCCTAGCCAGTGTTAGTCAGTGGATAGAGGGCTGGCCTGCAGACTAAAGGATCCCACGCCCATTTCTGTCCAGAGCACAGGCCTGGGTTGTGTGCTTGATCCCCAGTATGTGTGTGCAGGAGGCACTGAATCAGTACATATTTCTCATCATGGATGTTTTTACCTCTCTCTCGCTCTACCTTCCTCTCTAAAATCAATATAAAATATATTTTAAAAAATAAAAAGACTAGAAAACTCTTCAACGTGTTGGATATGCATTCTCTGTGGCCACTCAGTTCTGCAGCCTTGGCGGGAAAGCCCCCTGAGGGTCTATGGGATGGGAGAGTGGGGTTAGGCTCCCAACCAATGTTTTCCATGAAACAGGCAGCTGCACAGGTTCAGCCCAAAGCCCACAAAGGCGGCATTCTGTCCCATCAATCTGAAATCCATTCCGTCGACGTTGGCGAAATCATAACTTTATTCTAGAAAAGTCAGGAGGTACCTGAGCCATTTTCTTAGTGTGGTGAAAGTTTGAAATACTAAAGAAATTTATTGGGGCAGTTGTAGAAGCTAATGGACCATAGATCAGGAATGTCATCTTGCCGAAACTAGTTTGGCTCAGTGGATGGAGCGTCAGCTTGCGGACTGAAAGGTCCTGGGTTCGGTTCCGGTTGGGGGCATGTACCTTGCTTGGGGGCACATCTCCACTGTGGGGTATGCAGGAGGCAGCTGATCGATGTCTCTCTCTCATCGATGTTTCTGACTTTCTATCTCTCTCCCTACCTCTCTGTAAAAAATCAATAAAATATTTAAAAAAACATTTAAAAGAACGTGATCTTAATTTCAATACTTAATTACATCCTCTCAAGTAGTCAAGTCTGCTCATTTGGTTGAGGCAGGTATGGTTCGGTATGAGTCTGCTAGAACTGCCACATGAAAGAGCCACCAGCTGATATGCAGACAACAGACATTTATTTTCTCTAGACCAGAGACTGGACCTCCCGGACCTGTTTGTTGTTAAGTCAGATTTCTTTTGCGGCTTCTCTTTGCTTCTAGATGAGCATCTTCTCCCTGTGTCTTTACATGGTCTTCTGTCCCTTTCTGTGGGGTGTTCAAATTTCCTCTCCTTATGAGGATATAGATTATTTTGGATTAGGGTCTACCCTAATGATCTCATTTTATCTTAAGACCTTTTAAAAGATCCTGTCTCCAAATGCAACCACATTCCCTTGTTGCAGGGGTGCGGGCTGGAAAATGGGGATTTTGCGGACAACACACTCATCCCAGAACAGTTTGGAAGTATTCACCTTGAGGAAACTTAATTTCAAGTTAAATCCCCCAAATAACCACTGTTCTTCGCTACGCAGGCCAACACAGGAACAGCCGGCCAGTGTTGCTTAGTAGTTGAGCCTCAACCTATAAAGTAGGGGGTCACCCTTTCATTCTCCTGAGGTTTGGGGGATGATCCCCATTTGGGGGTGTGTAGGATGCAGCCAATGATTCTCTCTCATCGTTGATGTTTCTATCTCTCTCCCCCTCTCCTTTCCTCTCTGAAATCAATGAAAACCTATTTTTAAAAATAGCCTTTTAATTTTCAGCTCACTTTCTTTTAAGTTGTTCTTTTTTCCTGTTTTCTTGTGCTTTGAGTACGATTAATATTCAAAATTTCAAACACACACACACACACACACACACACACACACACACACACACACACACACACACACACACACACACACACACGTGGGGAGTCATGGAGCCTCCAGAATTTCTGGGATCCGCGAGAGGACCGCGAGGGGCAGCCAGGTGACCGCTAAACCGTAGGCGCAAAGCTTCGTTCGCTGCCCACCAGGGGCCAGCAGAGGGCGCCCGACTCGCGCCAGCGCTAACTGGCGCCCAGTGCGTGCGGGGAAAGGCCCGCGTCCTGGGCTAAGGGTTTGTGGCGCCGCTTCCAGAGTGAGAAGCAGACCCTGCTGACCATGGAGCCCACCTAGGGGCGCAGCCCAGGCTTCTCGACCCCCTGGCGGCTGAGGAACCAGTAAGTAAAAAGCTGCCTTTCGGGGCCCTGGCTGCCCAGCTCAGGGTCAATCTCCCTGCTCTGGGTGCAAACACCGGTTTCCAGGATCTCCACGCAGAAGGGACACAGGGCAGGGCTGGCTGTGCAGTGAGAGTGCTCACTCAGGAGGGGACATGGCCATAGGATGCTCCTGCCCTTCACAGAGACCTGGCGAGGCTACTGGAGCATCAAAATCAATCATTGAAACACATTCAGTGAAAGAGCGATGGATGAGTCCTCATTGACCTAGCCACTGTGTGAACGGGTAAAATAGAAAAATATTCCATTTCCTAATGAATGTGGGAGCAAGGGTGCAATCAGCACTAGGGCTTTATCGCTTTATTCTTGACTTCCTAATAGAACATTGTAGTGAGACTTACTTTCACAATGTATCGGAGCGATGGGAGATTCAGAACCATCACATTTTGTACTGATTTTTTTATTTATTCTCCCTGTGTCTGGGGAGAAATAACCGACAAATAGAGGGAGTACTGATTTTTTATTTATTCTCCCTGTTTCTGGGGAGAAATAACAGACAAATAGAGAGAAAGAGGAAAAGATAAATGGTGGGCCCTTCTGATTGAATGCGTTAGAGACACAGTCTGTGTCTGGATAAAACTTGTGACATGTTTGCTTTTTTGGTGGGGATAATGGACTTCGGCACCTGTGTCCACTTGCCACCATTGTTCCTTATGACTAGCATTTTTATGTCAATATCACCTTTTTCCAGTTTATAGTAATTTCATAAGCGAGATCAGATCCAAATTGTTGTTTGGCTTCAGTAATGTCAATAAAACATTTTTCCATCATTTCACACATTATTTTATTACAAACATGAGTTCATCTGTAGTACAATCAAAAAGTAAAGAGAAACCAGAACCAGTTTGGCTCAGTGGATAGAGCGTCGATCTGCGGACTGAAAGGTCCTGGGTTCGATTCCAGTCAAGGGCATGTCCTTGGTTGTGGGCACATCCCTAGTAGGGGGCATGCAAGAGGCAGCTGATCGATGTCTCTCTCTCTCTCATCGATGTTTCTAACTCTCTATCCCTCTCCCTTCCTCTCTGTAAAAAATCAATAAAAAATATATATTTTTTAAAAAGTAAAAAGAAGTATTCTGCTTCTTAACGCACATCAGTATTTCAGATCTCAACTGGCTTCCTAGTAGCATAGCATATTCGTTTTGGATTTTATTACATGAATAAGTCTCAGATCCCTTTGCCTCATTTTCTATGTGGTCAGCTCTATAGTTTTATCGTATCTTATATGTATGTACAACAGATTTCAAAAACATTCCAGCACCGAGGTCAAAAAAATTTCTTGTGATTTTTTTTTTTACCAATTCAAATTTTACTTTTATCAAATAGCACAATAAAATGAACATAACTATATCCTTAATAATCAGAGATGAAAGCCTCTCCTTAATCTGTACATTTCCTTTATTTCATTACAGTGAGACTGAACGAGATTATTCTTTAAACCTTAACCTTCCCCGGTTTAAGCCCCTCCTAGTTACGTAAATATGACACGTTTCTTTTCACTCATTGGGTGTTTTTTTCCCGGGCCTTTACAGGTGCCCACTATGTAAGAGTACGTAGTAGGAATGCTGATTTGGTGCCTGCAATTCCGTGGGATGTCTGGTAGTCTTTTTTTTTCTTTATTTCTATTTTCAATGGATTGTCTTCCTCCAAAACTGCTTTTGAAAACACTGTGGCTTCTCTGGCTGCCCTCCGCTGGGCCGTTTTACCGTTTGGGACGTGAGACAGACAGTTGCTGTGAGGGTCATTAAAGCAGGGGACGAGAAGGCAGCTGGCGCTGGCCACGTCATCGCGTCTGCCCAGAAAGCTCCGAAGGCTCAGTGCATATCATTCCCAACACCTGCCACCCCAGGCTGAGTCAGCGGTGGAACAGCGGCCTCAGAACCGTTTGTCTCAATTGGCCATTTAAGATTAATAGTAAAAGCCTGGTTAATGATTACGATGCATCGTAAAAACCTTCAGAAGGAAAGGAGAACGTTTTGTGGGCCATTCGGTTCTTCTGTGGCAGTTTTTAAGTTGTTAGTTTTTTAAAATCAGTACTTTTTCATGGAAACCACGTGACCAAAAAAATCTGTCTCAGAATTTTGAGACCCATTACATTTTTAAAAATAATAATAAGTAAATAAATAAAAACACTGTGGCCTTACTAGTATGTACCAAAAACACTTTCAGAAACAGGAATGCTGCTAATACAGAAACAAAACATGGTTTATGATCTCTTTTTAAGAACATGAAATTAATCATATTTGCCGAGGTTTCAGTTAAAGTTACGTGTTCAGAGTATTCAAACGCCGGGATAATTATGAACTTGGTTTTCTGTACCAGGCCCTGCAATGAGGGAGAACTGACCATTTTCTGCAACATTGCTGAGCCTTCTCTTTTATCCTCACCAGTCCTTTTTTTGAACAACCTCTAAACTGAGGGCACTAGGAGGTGAACTTTGGGAAAAAAATATAGGGTTGGTTAGCTTATTTAAGATCTGTACGAATACGTTGTAAGAAAATCTCTTGCTTTAGAGCAATATATTTCCTTTGTTCACTCTGAAAGTCCAAATTAAGAACTAAAGAGAATCAACAAACCATATCTGGGGCTTATCTGTTCACATTTGTTTCTTGCTTTAAAAATGCACAATTGGGACAAATTATATGAATCTGTGCATACACATAAATTTTTTTGCACCAATAATTTTGCTTTAAACCATTCTTTAAATGTGTGATTCCAATAAATGTGACAAAGCCCTGTGGAAATCCCAGGTGCTCAGACTGTTTCACTGATGAGAAAGCTACAGTTCACCCTGGCTGCTTTGCTCAGTGGTCAGAGCCTCAGCCTGCAGACCAAAGGATCCTAGGTTAGATTTTTGGTTCAGAGCAGGTAAGAAGTTGTGGGTTCAATCCCCACTCACTTCAGGGCTCGTGCAGAAGGCAACCAGTTGATGTGTCTCTCTCACAGCAATGCCTCTCTCTTCTCCTCTTCCCTCCCTTCCACACTCTCTCTAAAGAGCAATGGTGTGTTTTTTAAGTGAAAGTGATGATTTTTTTTTAAAGAAGAAAAGAAAAGGCTACGTTTTCCCAGTTGTTCATATCAGAAAAAATAGCATTTTCTGCAAAAGTTCAATATTCTTGTCTGAGTTCTGGCCATGGCAATTTGATAAAAGATCTACACTAATAAAAGAGAAACATGCAAATTAACCGTCACTCTGCCACACCCACCAGCCAATCAGGAAGTAATATGCAAATTAGAAGAAAGATGGTGGCTGCCCAGCTGCTCCAGGTGCCAAGTGGCTGGGTGGGGCAGGACACCTGCTATGAGATGTGGAGGCAGGGGGCAGGGGGGTGCAAGAAGGGATCTACAGGCGTGGCTCTCTGGCCACAGCCAAGCCGAAGACTGCAAACTCCAGAGTCTACAGTGAAAACGAAGACAGCAGACTCTGGCTGGAGCCGGCAGCAAAGGTGTCAGACTCTGGCCAAATTGAAGGCCTGGGTCCCAGGTACTAGAAGCCAAGGGAAGGAAGGTCTATTGCATGAATCTTTTCATGCAATGGGCCTCTAGTTAGATTATAAAACTAGGTGTGAAGAGCTACTTACAATGGTTCTCAATGATTTCTGGCTTTTAATCCTATCACTGTTAATTCTTTTTTAAAAAAAAATACACTCTATTGATTTTCTACAGAGAGGAAGGGAAAGAGATAGAGACTCAGAAGCATCAAAGAGAGAAACATCGATCTTGTGTGATTAGCCACCTCCTGCACAACCCCCACTGGGAATGTGCCCCCAACCAAGGCTTGTGCTCTTGATCAAAATCGAACCCAGGACCTTTCAGTCTGCAGGCTGACACTCTATCCACTGAGCCAAACCAGCCTTGGCTATCACTGTTAATTCTATTCAGTGGTTACCCAGTGCACCCAATAATACTTAGGTATAACAGAGATAAAAGCTTGAAATTAAAAGACTGGAATCCAGCTCTATCATTAACATGCTCTGTAATCTTCCACAAGTTCTTAATTTCTCAGAACCTCATTAATAAAATAAGGATAATTATATTTAATTTTTAGGATTGTTAGAAAAATTAGAGGAGATATTATAGTTAGGGCAATGTTCGGTACCTAATAAAAATTCAGTTAATTGCTTGGCAAAGAAATTGGCTTCCTTTATTTATTCAACAAACCTTTATTGCGGTTCTACTTGGGCCAGGATTATATCTAATTACTTGAGATAAATTGGTAAAGAAAATAACTGCTCTGTTGGGAATTTCTGAATTTCATCCAGAAATTCTGCTAGTAGTTACTTACCAAAGAAATGAACACAGTGTCTACATACATGTATATGAATATTCAAAGATTTACTCATAATATCTCCAAAGTGGTTATAACTCAGGGGTGTGTGTGTGTGTGTGTGTGTGTGTGTATATAGTGGTACCTCGAGATACGAGTGCCCTAACATACGAGATTTTTGAGATACGAGCAGTCGAGCAAGCTATTTTTGCTTTGAAATACGAGCAACATTTGAGATAGAAGTAATCTCTCGGATCAGCTGGCTGCACATGACCCATCAGTTTACCTCGACTCTAGCGTCTCATAGTTTCCCACGCCTCAAGGTTACTGAAAGAATTAAACTCGTAAATCGAGGTACCACTGTATATATATTATGGTTTATTCATTCAATAGAAAATTACTTAGGAATCTATGGAAATGAATTATTGGCACATGCCATCACAAGATGGATCTCCAAATGTCACACCAAGCGCAAGAACTAGATTCAAAAAAGTATATTCTGTGTGGCTTCATTTTCATGATCTTGTGATCTTCTACGAAGTAAAACATGACATTGAAAATCACTCCCACTTTCTCTGTAGTTTGTTTCTCTGGTTTGATGGATGTCTGCAAAGCATCATGTGTTAAAATACCAGGTGCGACACTTAAACACTCTTCTGTTTCAGAAAACCATGGTGAGACACGGACCTGTAACGTCTCGCAGCCTTTTGACCTGTGAGGGTCTCCATGGCGGGTATATCTTCTCCAGGTACACACTCTTTTGGGGGGACCTCGTTGGCAAGTTCAAAGTGAAACTGGAGACCTGGCAGGTAAATGGTCCTGTCCTGTCCTGTCCCCAGGGCCCGCACAGATCAGCATGGGAAGATCACCGCACTGCACACCTCACCCTGAAGGACAACTGTCTGCACCGAGGCCAGGCTCCTACACCGTGTCAAAGGAACAGCATGCGGAAGGCACAGGACACTTACCAGAGAGGGGTCCCCGCATCGGGAAGTCCCCCTGCAGGAGCTGTCTGGGCGCTCAAAGAGAGGATCCACGCAGGTTCGCCAGGATGCAAACCTGCCCTCCAGGGTCCCTGTCACTCAGCAGGTAACGTGGCCTCCCACAACCTTTTCCTCGCTCTCCGCCTCACCTCCCCTGGCGTGGCTGCGAGGGGAACACTGTCACCGGTGCTGTCTGGCTGACCCTTTGGCCCGAAGTCACACCATGGAGCCGGCCGGCGGGATGTGTGTCTGCACGCACCTTCCTCAAGATCCCTAACTCGGTGCGGAGACCTCGTTGTCAAGTTCCATGTTAAACCCTGAACATGGCAGATTCTTGCAGCGGGCTCGGCCTGACTCTGGGACCGGTGCCCGTCAGCCCAGGACCTACCACCGCAAGGCCCACGTCCCACTCAGCGCTCACCCGGTGCTGTGTCCCTGTGGCAATGGACATCATTCATTGATGTCCCCGCCCTGTTCTGGGGGTGATGCTGGCGGGAGCTGTGCCCGGTGCAGGGGTCTAATGTTGTGTCCCCCACTTCGAAGTTAAGTCCCCCTCTGTGGGGGCTGGAAAGTAACCCGAATTCCCAGTGGTTCCCTGGAGATGCCTTGTTGACAGCTGTCAATGCCAGGTGCCCCTCCCTGTGGTTTTGCCAGTAAGACCGCCTCTGCTCTCCCTGGTCTCCGCCCTCTGGTGGGAGAGGAAGAGGCGTCCTGGGTTCTGCCTTACCCTCCTCCCGCCCCCACTCTGGGGCAGGGAGCTCCCCTTGCTGGCGATGGTCACTCCACACAGAGTCACCCCCGCCGCCACCTCCCTGTGTGCTCACCACCTCCACCTCCTAAAACCTACGGAGAAGCTGGTGTTTCTGGTCCCTTCTGTGTGGAGGATTGAGGAGGAGGATAAGGCACATGGACTCCGCCTCCAGGAGAAGGGAGGGTCCTTGGGGGCAGCTGGCCGCTGGCTGGCCCTCAGCAGCGGCTTCTGTTCCTTCCGCCACAGGGACTGCAGGGCCAGTGCCCCGAACAACCTCCTCCAAACCGCGGGAGAGAAGAAGCGACTCCATCCTCACCCGCCCAGCTCACCGGGTGCTGGGGCGTTCAGTTGTGCCCTCCCTTGCCATCTCATGACACACCCCCTCCACACGACTGTGCCCAGTTCAAGGTGGCGAGGGAGCAGGACATGGCTTATTCATTCAATAGAAAATTGCTTAGGAATCTATAGAAACAGATTATTGTGTGTTTCTGGGCGGAGGTGTACTTCTGGCGAGGAGAAGCTTCTGCATGCCGTAGAGTCTTTCCTTGGGGTAAATGTATGGAGGGAAAATGAACAGTTTAAGGAATGGGGCCTCTGAGCAGGTACCGCGGAAAAGCCTAGAAAGATGGGTGTGGGGGAGACCCCGGTCAGCCTCAGGAAGACTGAAGGGGAGGACCCTTCCAGGCCCTGTGCCCCAAGTCCTGGAGTCCCCTGAACCTACACCTCCACATTGAGCACAGGGAGTCAGCCGCACCAGGCTGCTAGGAGAAACCAATATGGCTCAGGATCCTCCCTGAGGATGAGCAGGGCGCCCCCTGCGGGCGACTGCCGGCATGTCCGTAGCTTGTTACAGGCACTAAAGCCTTTGCTTCTGGAGATGCGACTCCTGGGTGAGTGGGGTGGGGGACAAGTCCAGGATGGTGATGAAAAGCATCCTCTCAGCTGAAGCCTGGGTGTCTGGAGACGCCCTCAGTCTATCAGTCTACTGTTCTCCCTCTTCCTCTTCCCTTCCCCCCAACCCCCCACCCCCCGCCGCCACACACACACAGGCTCTGATTTCTAGGCGTCAGGGGCCCTCACACAGTGGACATGGCTGGGTTGGGACCAGGCTCTCTCTTTTTTATTTATTAATTTTTTATACATATCTCCCCATTGCCCCCCTCCCTCCCAGGCATACCCCAACCCCCCAGTGTCATGTTCATTGGTTATGCTTATATGCATGCATACAAGTCCTTTGATTGGTCTCTTATCTACCCCACCTAACCTTAACCTTCCTGCTGTAATTTCACAGTCTGCTTGATGCTTTACTGCCTCTGTATCGATCCTTTTGTTCATCAGTTTATAATGTTCTTTATTATCCACCAATGAGTGAGATCATGTGATGCTTCTCCCTCATTGACTGGCTTATTTCACTAAGCATAAGGCTCTCCAGTTCCAACCAGGTTGCTGCAAATGGTAAGAGTTCCTTCTTTTTAATGGCAGCATAGAATTCCATTGTGTGGATGTACCACAGTTTTCTGATCCACTCATCTGCTGAGGGGCACCTAGGCTGTTTCCAAATTGTAGCTATTGTGAATTGTGCTGCTATGAACATAGGGATGCATAAATCCTTTCTGATTGGTGTTTGTGATTTCTTAGGATAAATTCCTAAGAGTGGGATTACTGGGTCAAATGGGAGCTCCATTTTTAGTTTTTTTGAGGAAACTCCATACTGTTCTCCACAGTGGCTGCACCAGTCTGCATTCCCACCAACAGTGCACAAGGGTTCCTTTTTCTCCGCATCCTCGCCAACCCTTGTCGTTTGTTGATTTGTTGATGCTTGCCATTCTGACCGGGGTGAGATGGTGTCGCACTGTCGTTTTGATTTGCATCTCTTGGATGATTAGTGACTTTGAACATGTTTTCATGTGTCTCTTGGCCTTCCTCCTGTCGTCTTTCGAAAAGGTTCTACGTATTTAGGTCCGCCGCCCATTTTTATTTTTTTATTGGATCGTTCATCTTCCTTTTATTAAGGTGTATAAGTTGGCCGCAGATGTTGGAGATTAAACCTTTATCAGTGATAACATTTGCAAATAGGTTCTCCCAGCCAGTGGGACCAGGCTCTCTCTGCTCTTCCCTTTTCTCAGTGGCTGGAGACCCCGAGACAAAGGGCTCAGCCCGTTCCCATTTCCCCTCGCCCAGAACCTGCCCCACGCGTGTCTGCTGGCCCGGGACCTGGGCCCCGAGGCTTCTCCCGGAGGCAGGGGACCCCCGTGGAGTGGGACCCGGCTGCCTGCAACGCGGGTGCCGACGCTCGAACTCAGAGGTCCTGGCATTCCTGACTCTGTCTTTGACCTTCTCGTTGCGCAGCCTCCAGAAGGGAGCCTGTGTCCCGGGAACTGTGTCCATGGGGGCCTCTCGGGGGCCACGGGGCCGTCCTTTTCTCACTGCGTGCGCTCCAGACCTTTCTCTTTGTGTTTGGGGTCCGGTGGATGACCGGCTCCTCTTTCAGACGGAAAATCCATCCTGCTGCCCCTCGCAGCACCTCGGTTTCTGTGGGCTGGGGCTGTGCGCGCCCTGGGCTCTGGGCTGCACGTCTTCCCGGTCCTCCTGTTCTCCAGGGGTGACGCCCCCGGAACAAATGCCCCCTTGTATGTATATATATATATATATATATATATATATATATATATATTTTTTTTTTTTTTTTTAATCCATTTTCTTTTTGAAGTAAATAGGGGTGGAATCAACCCTGCCCCACCTGCTCCGGCCACGCCTCCCGCCTCTGTCCTATGTTATCAATGCATAAGTTTATTCTCACGTGGTCATGAAACCGGGACACGGTGCTGAATCTAAGATGGCAGGGACCGGGTGGGGCAGAGCCGCGGCCCCACCTCTCCAGGGTCGTGGCAGGTTCTTAGATTCCCGCCATCAAGCCCGGGGCCTCCCGGGGGCGCGGCCCGATCTGCTGGGC
>PVJN01056228.1:0-12837 GCA_004026805.1 Lasiurus borealis | reverse complement strand
CGTGGTCCCCAAGCTTAAAGGTGTATAGAAGGCATCATTAGTCATGAACTAGGACTTATTTAATTGTCAGAGGGCATTTTGCTATTTTCACAAGTTGGTGATAACACAGGCCATATCCTTTATGGTGTTTTCCACCCCACCTCTCCCAAAATAAAGCAGGCCCTCCATAAATTACTTTCAGAGGGAACTGAGAGAGAGGCGGGAGCGAACCAACTTCCCTTTTCCAGCGCACACACTGTTTAATTCCACCATCGTCTGCTCTGGCAAGTAGAATCAAGTCCTTTGTAGAGAGCGTGTTGCTTGTAATGCAGTTTCTAGCAGAAGAAAATTATAAATGGGTGTGTGTATCAGGCATGGGATGGGCGGGTGGAAAAGCAGAACAGGAAAGAACTGGGGTTGGAATTAGAGCTAAATTTTTCTTTATTCCCCCTTAAACTGTAAATATGTGTGCATATATATATTTATACACATATACACATATTTATATGAAATATATAACAAATACATTTCTTAGAAGAAGCTTGTTAGATAGTTGCCAACAATAAACCAATCATTAACTTGATAATGATAATATTCCAGGAAGATTCTGAAAGGCCAGGATGCAGGGTACTCTGCCTCCTTCACGGTGAGCAGATCCTGATTATTCTCTTTTATTTTATTATTATTTTTTAATATATAGTTTATTGATTTTTTACAGAGAGAAAGGGAGACAGATAGAGAGTTAGAAATATCAATGAGAGACATTGATCAGTTGCCTCCTGCACGGCCCCTACTGGGGATGTGCCCACAACCAGGATACATGCCCTTGACTGGAATCGAACCTTGGACCTTTCAGTCCGCAGGCCGATGCTCTATCCACTGAGCCAAACCGATTTCGGCTGGTTATTCTTTTTTAATTGAGGCCCCAAGGCTGGCACTCGGGCAGGGCACCAACACTGTCCTTCTGACTGGTTTTAAGCTGTCAGCAAGGGGTCACCCATGAGAAAACAAACAAACAAACAAACAAACAAACAAACAAAAAGCTATGAATACTGAGAGTATGAGGCACGTCTAAAAGTAAAGGAACTCTTTTCCTTGCTGCTCATGGACTTGATCTCCTCGTTTCACAGACGCCTTCTGCAGTCCTGGACTCCATCAATGGGTTGGCCTGGGAAGGCTATTAACTCTCACCTTCCTTTGATTGGCAGCCGCCTGCTGAGCTGAGTGTGAGTCTCTCCAGTGAGAGCAAACCTGTTACCTCCCATTGGGCAGCTGTGACTGTTCTAAGTGTCCTCCTTTAATTAAACTGGGCTCTGTCATCCCGGCTGCCCCACTGTTCTTGTTTGCCCAGCCACGTCCTGCGTTTAAGAAAATACCTCTCATTCTGCAGCCCCCCTCGTCCCCAGCCAGCCAGCACAGTTGGCCCCTCTGTCCTTTATTTGTGTGTCTTGGTCCTATTCTCCAGCCTGGGCTGTGCAAAGGAGTGCCCTATTTTTTCTCCCAAACAGCATCTCTTTGACACACGGAAAGTGCATTTCTCTCGCTCCAAAAATTCTCAGCTGACATAATTTTAGATGATCTTCCACTCGTTCTGCTCACAGGGTGCTGCCCTCTGTTGGGGGAGGAGCTTGGCTCTCCTCTCCGTATGTTTCCACACAGGAGGGGACTATTCCTGGTCTGTGGGGGCGGGGGTGGGCGTGAACACTTCTGTTCCTTCTCCACCACTTCTCCTCTTGCTCCTCACTTCACAGTCAGATCAGGGGCCACATCCTCTAAAATCTCTCCTGATCTCATCTCTCTCCATTGTCAGTCAGGCTCATTTTTCATGTTCCTATTGGAATCTAAATGAGAACTCATGGGTGAATGGATGACTATTTCAACTCTCTACTGGGATGGCTCAAAAGATCTTTGGGTGGGCTATGGAGTTCTTTTTATAGAAAGCCCCTCCACATCCTATCTAATAAAAGAGTAATATGCAAATTGACCATACCTCCACTACATCCACCAGCCATGCCCACCAGCCAATCAGAGCAAGTATGCAAATTAACCCAACCCAGATGGCTACAGCCACAAAGAGAACAGGAGAGAGGCCTGGGTTGCCCCTGGTGATGGAGGAAGCCAAACTTTCTGCAAAGCCTTGTGGGTGGAGGTTAAGGCAACAAAGTGTCAATGGCTGTGTGAGCAGAAGGCTTGGTTCTGCTCTATATTGTAGAAGATAAAATAAATCCCAGATACCAGGGCCTCCTCTTGGGTTGCTGGGGGGGGGGAGGGCTTGTCCAGCCTGCAAACCACCACAGGACCCTAGCCTAGGCCACCCCACACCCCAAGGGAACACCCACCCTGATCCAGGATACCCTTCAGGGCAAACCAGCTATTCCCCACTCATGCACCAGGCCTCTATCCTATCTAATAAAAGAGTAATATGCAGATTGACCATGGCTTCCCCCATGTGGTCAAAAGATCCTGCCCCCATGTGGACACAAGATGGCCACCACAAGAAGACCATCAGGGGACGGCAGTTGGCAGAGACCAGGCCCACAGGGTAGGGCAGTTAGGGGTAAACAGGCTGGCAGGGGAGCAGTTAGGCATCAATCAGGCTGGCAGGGGAGTGGTTAGGGGGTGATCAGGCTGGCAGGCAGAAGCGGTTAGGGGCAATCAGGAAAGGCAGGCAGGTGAGCAGTTGGGAGCCAGCAGTCCTGGATTGTGAGGGGGATGTCCGACTGCCCGTTTAGGCCCTATCCTATCTGGATTGAGCCTAAATAGACAGTTGGACATCCCTCAAGGGGTCCCAGATTGGAGAGGGAGTAGGCTGGGCTGAAGGACCCCCCTCCCCCGTGCATGAATTTCATGCACCAGGCCTCTAGTTCATTTATAAAAACAAATGAATGATCAATGTCTCAAAGCTCTCTACTATACATAGAATGTGGCAGGTACACTATATTTTGGAATATTTTCAAAGGAGGAGTTGCCAATTACCTGTCAGCCATAGGGAGTTTTTAGGAGTTCGCTCAAGAAACATCTGGTTTGGCAAAAGAGCTTCCCACTGAAACTAAAGTCCTAAGTATCCACAGGAATGATTTGTTAGATGGGATTGTGAAGTATAAACAAATTGAACCAGGGAATAGCTGTCAAAAATAATGTTTTTTACCTTCGGAATTATTGGTCATAACCTATTCTTTCTAACAATCGTTAGACAGCTAACCCAATTAATTGTCTACTGCTGCTGTTAGTTCATGACAATAAAACGATGCCATCGATGTACGGGAGGGAGATTTTTCTTTCTCCAGCGGGAGAATCCGCTTTCAAACCATCCTAAGGGAATGTTATTTCATTATAATATGTTCTTCGAAGTTTAAATTATGGTTTGATCTGTTAGGCAGCTTGCTACAGACCCCAAGTCTGACGGTGGTGCTGAGAAGAAAGTTCTGTGCAAGCACTGCCAGCTTGGGGACATTGGCTTAACCCACAATCGCCTCTGGTCTGCAGAGTTAAAGGACAGAGATAGTAAAAAAATCTTTTCCGTGCCCAAATGACTGCTTCTGTGAACGATGCCGTGTTGTGTTTTTCTCTTGATGAACGTTTTCACAAGGTGATTCGAAAGGGAAGGCTAAAGATTATAAACCGCTCAGGCTGTTAGCCTAAACATTAGAACTGAATAAATCGTCAGGGTTCCAGGGAGTGTCTAGCAACAAATGGGGCTGCAGCTCTGGATTAGTGAAGATGTGTGTGTTTTTACCGACGAGATAAATGCTATTTCTCACTCAGCCAGACAACATGACCCCTGCACTTCATCAAGACCAAAACATAAGTTTTTGAGAACTGGAAGCCATCAGGGAGAATGAAGAAATCTACATATCAATAGTAAACATTGGTGATAAAAAAGAGAAAAGTAGACTTCTGTTGGCTCTGTCAGATTCACGCCACAGATGTATTCATCCCCAATCACACCTAAATGCTTAATGTTTCCTTAAATTAATAAATGCCCCCAAAGGTATCAAATATTAACCTAGTTATGAAAGTATTATCAAAGAACAGTTAACGAAAAAACAAAATACATAAGGGAAAAAACTGAAAAGCATCTATAGTATGATCTTAAATTTAAAACAAGGTATAGATATGCCTATAAAAACACTGAAGAATTTTTCACAAAGATATCAAATTTTTTTATTTTTTTTATTTTGAAGAGTTAAAGTGTGGGGAAATGACCCAAACCATTGGACCATCTTTCAAATTCCACCCCTAGAGGTATGGTGGGCGGATCCAAGCAAACCTGTGCCTTAGACCACCAAGGAAGGGCGTAGAAACAGACATTCTCAGAGTCTTCTCTCCTGGGTGGTATCGGTTTCTGGTTTGGGCTATTTTTTTTAAGGAGGAGTTTTCTATAGGAGCTGACGCAGCCGATTCTAGAAGCACAGCCTGGGGGAGACAGCCCCCTCTCCTACCCTGATCCTGGCAGAGCATGGTACCCCGGGAGAGAATCAGCCCGCACAGCGCAGTTCTCATTCTCAACTGTACTGCGATTGTTATCTGTGTGCCGCACTGTCCATCTGCGGCCGTTATTTGCCCATGGGTGTGTGTCTGTGGAAGCACAGGGCTCTGGCCCCTGCATGGACGGCCCCAGGCAGACACGTGTGTGCCCTTCCCCCTGACCTCAGGGCATTGGGATCGGTCTGGGAAGATGAAGTCATTTGGCATCTTTGTTGCTGTCTCTGTCCCCTAAGAAGCCTCGCTGAGCAAGCGTGTTTGTGCTGTGGGTGAGCTCATGGGTCTGAAGAAGATGCAGGTGGTTTGGTCTATGGGGTCAGAGTGTGGGTGGACATGGCCCTCCGAGATCCTATGTAAAAGGCCATTGAGCCCTAGCTGGTTTGGCTCAGTGGAGAGAGCGCCGGCCTGCAGACCAAAGGGTCCTGGGTTCTACTCTGGTCGAGGGTGGCATGTACCTTGGTTGCAAGCTCTTCCCTGGCCCAGGCCGTGGTCGGGGATGTGCAGGAGGCAACCGATCGATGTGTTTCTCTCACCTGATGTTTCCTCTCTGTCTCTCCCTCTCCCTTCCACTCTCCCTAGAAATCAGTGGAAAAATATCCTGGGGTGAGGATTAACCACAACAATAAGAAAAACAAAAAGGGAGAGAGAAAGGCAGGCTTTTTTGCTTCTGATGGTTGGGGCAGATGTTGGGCTCATTTGAGTTATTTTATTTTATTTTATTTTATTTTGCTTCTAGAAATCAGGCAGCCTGGGGAGCAGAGCTGGCTCAGGGGTGGGTCCCGAGAGTCCTGAGTGAAGGAGTGAGGCTGTGTGTGTGTGTGTGTGTGTGTGTGTGTGTGTGTGTGTGTGAGAGAGAGAGAGAGAGAGAGAGAGAGAGAGAGAGAGCAGCTTCTATTGTGAGAATCCCTTGCTAACCGGCCTTAAGCAGGAAATCCACCAGGGACTTGGGAGGAGAAAAACCTGTGAAGCTCGCGGCAGCCGGCAGAGAGATGCCTGGCTCTGTCATCGATCAGACCTGGCCGAAAGCCATCCCTCCTGCACGGTATTTATGGCACTCGAGGCTGCGGCCTTGACGGCGTCGCCTCCTGTCAGCTATCCATGGAGCAGCTGATTTGTACAAGAACCACACAAAAATGGGATCTGGAGCTGAAGGTCTCCTCTTTGTCCTTTAAGATTTCGCAGACAGACTGCAGAAGGTTAAACAGTTGCTGAAATGCCCAGACCCCAAGAGGCCCAATCCTGTTTCGAATAAATAAAAGCATTTTTGTTTTGTTTTTTATGAAAACACCGTGATGCATGGACAGTGGTTTCTGCACGAATCAAATTGTGTGCTTTCAACACATAATTGATACTCCGAGGGCGGGCGATGGCCGGGCTGCCGTCGGGATCCCGACTGGACTAGAACCGGCCTGTCAGAGATAATGACTGAATCGAAAGAAATGACACCAGCCCAGGAGTGCAAAGCATCCGCATTAAAACGCCAGCGCACACCCGAGTTTGGGAATTATTTATGACCTTGAAATTCAAAAGGAATTGCCAGGGTGCACGTAGGGGCACACACAGATGATTTATCGTGGCATCGAATGAAATCTTGGCTTTTCACAGGTGCAGGAAAACAGTCATTCTGAGGTTGCATTGTGTATCGCTGGTGGGAAAGAGTAGGATGATTTGCCTGATTTTGGAAATAGTCCGAATAAACGGTATAGAATTAAAAAAAATAAAAGAAAAATTCATAAATAAAGACCCTCTTTTTCCCTTTCTCTTTTTTCTTAGCGGATATTTTTTTAAAGGTAACTATCTCAGAAAGGAACACGGACACCGTCTATTGCTAGAGCGTGCTGCGGATGCATCTTTCTGAGTTTACAGTTCCTACGGGAAGACACGCAAAACTCCTTTTAGCCACTGAAAAGCATTGGAGTGTGATGGCAGGGCTTCAGCGACGTCCTGTTTTTAGTCAGGCAGAGGGTTCCCGAGGTCCCTCGGGTACCACGGTGAGAACAAATGTCCAGATACGCCCCTGACATTGGGCTGTCTTCCTCTAAATGTTTTTGTTCCACTGTCAGTGGTGGGAAGGGAGAAAAAAACAAAACACACCCCGGTAACTCATAAAGATCACATTTCCCCGTTCCATTTCAAGCACAAGTTTTGTTCCAGAGACACATTTCAAGTGGGGAATAGGACAAAATATGTTTTATGCTCCCATTCATCTTTGAAACAGCCTCCCGGCACTGTGAACTTGAGACCGGACAATTACTTGGCACGTAACCCAGGCAGACACCAGCCTTGACAGAATGAAAGGGAACCTTCCTCCAAGGGTGAGGTGCTCTTGAACGACTCCCCGAAAGCTGTAGGCACAGACGCACTCTCTTTCCGCAACGCCTGCCCGTAGTCGTGCGTTATAAATGGCTTTGTTTGTTTCCTGTTTCCCGTTTTATTTCCATCTTATCCCTGCCCTGTGACTCCCATCAGTTAGGCAGATACGGGAATGGTCCACGTCCATTTCAGGTTCCTTCAGAGCATTTTTCTTTTCATCTTCTTCTTTTTTAAGAGGATGCTTATTTGACATTAACAATAACCTACATAATTCTCCAAATGTCGTCAACCCTATAGGAAAAAGAGCCCCTGTTTAGCTCACTTTCCTGCTCTTGCTGAACAAAACACATTCCCTGAGCGTGAATCACTGACATGAAGAGAGGCATTTATTCCAGTCCGGTGCTGGGCCTTATTCTATGCTCAGGTAAATAGAATTAACGGCTCGCCTGCTTGGGAAGACTGTCAGTTGCTATTGTGAATCCCTAAGGGACCAGGTAGAAACATCCTTCCCAACACACACACACACACACACACACACACACACACACACACTCCTCGTGCTCACAGTATGATGCCAGCATGTGAAGAACGGGGAGTCTGATTCTAAAAATGTCCTGAGAAGCACGATGCCCTTTCCCGGCTCCCTGCAACCTCCTTCCTAAGAAAGCACACGGATTCTCACGCCCCTTTCCGGCAGCATTGTGTCAGGGGACATTTGTAGGGCGCAGTCTCCTGAACTCACTCTCTTGGTCTTGTCCTCATTCTTTGGGACTGACTTCCAGCTTCAGATCCCCCCCACCCTTTTTAAAAAAATATATTTTATTGATTTTTCACAGAGAGGAAGGGAAAGAGACAGAAAGCCAGAAACATCCATGAGAGAGACATCCATCAGCTGTGGGGATGTGCCCGCAACCAATGTACATGCCCTTGACCGGAATCGAACCTGGGACCCTTCAGTCCCCAGGCCGACGCTCTATCCATGAGCCAAACCGGCCTTGGCCAGATCCCATTTTTCCATCTGGCCTTGGTCACAACGCTTTGAGCTCCACTTGCTCTCCAGCAAGTCTATGAGTGATTTGTGATTTATGGTAAGAAATGCATGTTTAGTCTTCATCCCCATTTCTGGCACAAAGCTCCTGACACTCCCGGAATTCCCTCAGTGTACAGGGTGCGTTTTGTTATGTGAATGAGGTGACTTTAAGAAAGCCTCTAGGTAGCCTGAGAATGGATGCTGGTTGCCAGGGGAACCTACCAGATGGTTAGGGGGTTGGAACTTTCACTACCTTCCCAACCCCCCCAAGAAGGAGAGAGGGCCTAGAGCAGCGGTTCTCAACCTTCCTAAGGCCGCGACCCTTTAAGACAGCTCCTCATGTGGTGGTGACCCCAACCATAAAATTATTTCCGTTGCTACTTCATAACTGTAATCTTGCTACTGTTATGAACTGTAATGTAAATATCTGATAGGCAGGATGTATTTTCGTTGTTACAAATGGAACATAATTAAAGCATAGTGATTAATCACAAAAACAATATGTAATTATATATTGTGAAATATTTATTTCTAATTACAAATAAATAAAATTTTGCCTTGAATCGTGGTGTAGCATGGGTAACAGCCTTCATAGGACAACAGTCAACTACATTGCTACACTTTGCTACACCGAGGAGCGGTGTGTTGGTTCCTAAGACCATGAGAAATAGGTGTTTTCCAATAGTCTTAGGCGACCCCTGTGAAAAGGTTGTTCGACCTCCAAAGGGGTCGTGACCCCACAGGTTGAGAACCGCTGGCCTAGAGAGTGAACTCCATTCAACCATATCTTCATAAAGAAGTTTCCATGAAAAACCCAAAGGATGGGGTTCAGAGAGCTTCCAGGTTGGTGTTCCAGTTGAGACGCAGGGGGAGGGAGGCCCTTAGAAGGAGGGGTGGGATCTCTGTCCCCCTCTCCCCACATTTTGCCCTCTGCATCTTCCCTCTGATGGTTCTTGAGTTATATTCTCTTACAACAAACTGGCAATCTGGTAATAAGTAAATGTTTCCGTAAGTTCTATGAGGCAATGACTAAAACGCTAGCAAATCAATCAATCCAAGGAAGGGCTTGCTGGCACCCCTGATCTGTAGCTGGTAGGTTAGAAGCCTAGGTGACAACCTGGATTTGAAATTGACATCTGACGTGGAGGGCACTCCTGTAGGACCGGATGTTGGAAACCAAAACATTGTTCTCACTAAATGGATGAAAACAGGAGGCTAGAAGGCTGGTCAACCTTGAAGCTCCGAAAGGTCAAAACCAGCCACATCCTATCTAATTGAGATAAAGAACTTCCCCATCAAATAAGCATGCCAATCCTGACTGATAAGATAATCTACTTGTTACTGGAATTGCCTGCTTCAGGGCAAAGGGTGTATCCCAAACCTGAATAAAAGGGATGGCAAGGCCAAAGGAAGGTGGCAGTCCTTTCCACTAGAGGAAGGCTCCCGCCTGGCCCCCCAATATCGCCAAGTTAATGTTTTCTAGTCTCTCATTTCTTTTGCGTGCGGCCTCCTTCAGAACCCAAACCCTGACCCGGGAACCCTGAACCACGCGGGACGTGGAAAGAGGTTCCCACAACCGAATCCTTAACCTGTGGGATCTGATGCTCTCCAGGCAGATAGCATCAGAATGGAGTTGAATTGTAGGGTACACAAATGGTACCCAGGAATTGCTTGGTGGCGTGGGAAAGCCCCCACATGGGAGTGGGTATCAGAATTAGGCCCTATTGTTAGGGTTGAAACGCTCGCCGCTCAAAGGAAGGCTCCAAGAGACGTTCTCATGCAAACAGCAAAGGGTAAGGGTTTATTCACCAGCATGCTGGGGCTCACAACGTACTCTGAAAGCAGAGCAGAGGCTGAGAGCCCCGAGTCCATACAAAGCTGAGCTTATATACTATGTGACAAGCAACAGGGTTATACAAGGTCAACACAGTTTTATTTCCTCATATCTGCACACATCTCACAATCTACAGACTCCGCATATTTCTAGTTACCATGGGGTTACGATAATGGGATGGGACTGATGGTTATCTCTGGGTTACTCCCTTGGGACAACTGGACCATGTCTCCTGTCGCAATTTTACTACAGGCTGTCTTGTTACACAAGATTATCAGCCTGCACCTGGATTACAGCATCCTAGGAGTTTATGCTCTGTTCTCAACCCTGAGACTGTAATTACAGGATGTAACTGGGGGATATGATTTTAAGCCGAGCTGTGTTAACTCCGGCCCAATCCTGATTTTTGCAACCTTACACTATCTAGGATGATTGCTCCCCTTTGACCATACATCCTGCACTCATGGTTAACCGTCACCTTTGCTTAGCATCCGAGTCCATTTCCATCTGTTCTTCCTCCAGTAGCTTATCAACTGCTCGCTCCCATAACCAGCCTCAGCCCCAAGGGTTAAAGCTAAGGGGAAGGGAGTTGGTAGGAAAACAAAATGCTTTTTCTCTTCTCTCCTTTGTTCCATTCACGGTCCCGAGCATCAGAACGCTAAATGTAGAATTCCAGCGTGCTGTAGGCACCTGGCAACGAAGAGATTTATAGAGAGGAGCCCTCTCATTCATTTACTCAGGACCCATTTGAAGTCCCATCTTTTTACTCTATAAAGGACACTTCGAAATGATTTCCATGCATTTAGCTTTTATCGTCACCTACTCAAATGCAGCTTTATGGCTTGTGTGTCTCGGTGACAATTTGTGAGAAAGGCTGAACCGAGGTGCCACTCCCATCTTCTGCCTTTCATGACCTTTGCTTGTGCTTAGCTTTCTCCACAGCAGGGACGTGGCCACCAGATCATCGTCCCCAAAGCAAGCCAACAGCAGGCAGGAGCTTCAGGAGCGCCTGGCCATCCATGGCAACACTCGGCCTTTGCCAGGCCTCCTGGTGGCTTACTCTGTGCCCACCATCTCTGCTGAGGGATGGGAAGGGGGTGGGATGGAAGGGGGGGAGGAGGGGAGGTCAGGAACAGGCAAACCAGCACAGAAAGTGCTCAGTTCTTACAAAATAGGTTCAAAGAGTCACAATATTTTAAAATTACAGACAATTGGATATTAAGACTCCTTTGCTGCAAAAATTACCGAATGAAAACATCTGACTCTGTAGTATTAGAGAACCAGAAATCTTTTGAACCTATTGGGGCCGATTTCAACCTAAGTGATAATAGTGAGACGGTTACTCTGATGGGAATCGTAGCTTGGAATTGGAGAACTGTTAAATTATTATGTAGTTCAGATAGGTATCGAATCTATGCATTTTTGTAGCATGATTTTTTTTAAAGTCCATTATTGCCGTTCAAAAGGCTCCCACTAGTAACAATTTTTAGCCCAGGGAAAAATATATTTAATAGTGCCATTTAAAGTTTCAGATTAATTTTGTTTAGGAAAAAACTTTCAAAGAAGTAATTGCTTGTTTGAAGTGTCTAGTTATTTATACCTCTATAAAATGTAGGTTCAATATTTTTACCATAGCATCTTTGCCACAGACAACTTTGTCACAGATATTTTTGCCACAAGCATTTTTGCCACATAACTAATGGCTGCAAGGCAATTTTTTTCTGTAAAAAATAATTCCTGGTAGACTGTTGGGTTTTCTTTTCTTTGATCAGTTTCATTCCTCCATTGACAAGTCAACCGCATTCAGCACACTTAATGTATGAAGATAGACATCAGTTTGGTTTCATTTCTTCATTGATGAAGTATTCACAGTTACTTTGTTTTTGTTTTATACATAAATCTTAGCTAGCCCTCCTCTGGGTCTATAGAGTGGACATGGTGATGGTCTTCAACTCGTTAGCATTTCTTCCAGCTGAGGGTGATTTTCCCCAAGAGTTGTTTTCTTATTTGAAACACACTCACTGGGAGGAGAAAGACCGGGCCATCTTTGAAGGTGCAGAGTTGACCCCACATTTACCATAATACGGAGGTAAGTGCTTCGGTACAACCCACCATGTGGGATCAGTCATTTGTGCAGTGTTGCCAGGAACCTTCACACATTATTTGAAAAAGTCTTTTTAATTTTGTGAGCCCCACCTGATGAGGGGCATGGCCTGTGGTTCCCCCAGCCTAGGGTTGGGGGCAGGGAGAGCAGCCTGAGGTCCCCTAGCCTAGTGCCAGGACAGGAAGCACAACTTGAAGTCCCCTGTCAAGCCCTGCCAGGGACAGGAGGACATGGCCTCGGTCCCCTGGCCTGGTTCTGGAGTGGGGGATGCGGCCTGAATTCCCCCAACCCAGCACTGGGGGTGCATCTTGAGGTCCCCTATCAAACCCCACTGGGTGGCGGACACAGCCTGAGGTCCCTGTCAAGCCCAGCCAGGCAGAGGGGTGCAGCCTCAGGCCAGCACCAGGACAGGAAGTGCTTCTTGAGGTCCCCTGTCAAGCCCCACTGGGCAGGTGGCATGGCTTCAGTTCCCCTGGCCTGACGCTGGGGCTGGGGGGCGGGGTGCAGCCTGAGGTCCCCTGTCAAGCCCTATGGGGCAGGGGAGGACATAGCCTCAGGTCTCTACTGACTGCTTGTTAAGGCTCCTTATGGGAACTTGGCTTCAGCTGTGGGTGCAGCCATCTTTGTGATGGAGTGATGGTCAATTAGCATATTCATTCTTTATTAGAGAGTATATATATATTTTTATATATATATACATATATATATATATTTTTTTTTTCATTAACTCTTTGCTCCACACTTAAATGTTGGCTTCCATTTGGAAAGCACACTCCCCTCCAGGCATTTGGAGCCATTGCTCTCCTCTCCACGTTCGGTTTTGGTCTCCCTTTGACTTCTGCCCTTCCCATTGCTTGGTCTTCAGACACCAGCTGTTTCCACTGCTCAGGCCATGGCAGTTACAGAGGCCTCCTCGATGGTGTGACCGTGTGGGATGGCTCTGGGATCACAGTCAACTGGGAAGTGCTGGGGACCTGTCTCCAGTCTGTGATCTCAAGTGGGGAGTTAGATGGAAACATGCTGGGGCCTGCAGCTAAAACCTCATCACGACAGATTTTCCAATGAGACAATGATGACAAAACACTGGGAGGA
>PVJN01056227.1:0-12838 GCA_004026805.1 Lasiurus borealis | reverse complement strand
CGCTCACGGTCAAGGGCAGCCACCTGGCCACGCACGGGGCCCTCACCGAGTCCAGGCGCTGGAGCCAGATCTGGGCCCATTTCTTCGTGGAGGTGAGCCCGGGAGAGGGGGAGGCCGCGGCGGGGCCAGGCGGGCATCCTCCTGGCTCGGTGCCCGTGGGCGGGTGTGTCCAGCCGTGTGCCCAGGTGGGCAGGTGGCCTCAGCTGCTGGGGTGTGGGTCCCCGTCCGTGGGCAGGATGCCCCACAGTGTGTGTGTGTGTGGGGGGGGGTGCCCTGGAGGGTGGTGGTGCCTGTGGGGGGAGGACTGTAGGAGAGGATGTATCTATGGCAGTGCACTCGGCCTGGGTACCCCTGTTTCTCCGGGGGACCCCCGCTCCGTTCTCTGCAGCACCAGCCCAAGTGGTGACGAAGCTCCCTCCTCCCCCGGACACCTGTGCCCGGCCGGTCTCGGCCACAACCTTTGGGCTCCTGGTTTTGCAATCAGGGATTAAACTGTGAGCCGGGACGGAGGGGGCGGGCGGAGGCGCCGGTGCCAAGTGTCCCAGCTCCGGAACAGGTGTCCCTCTGATGCCGGCGACGGGGGCTGAGCCATCATCCTGAGGAGGCCCCTCCCTGCTCTCCCAGGCCGGCTCCCGGAAGGTCCCCCCTCTCTCCTGCCCCGAGCCCCCTCTTCCTGCCTCTCCCCATCCTGCTTTGGGCCAGGCCAGGGCGGCCAAAGTTTCTGGCCAGGTTGCCCGTCTCTCTGGCTGGGCTCAGCCTCTCCGGTTCCTCTGTGAACTTGTCCCTCCTCCGCTGGACCGCGGCCTGGCCAGCCAGAGCGGGCGACGGTGGACGGTGGAGGGCACGGCCTTGGGAGCTTCCCTCCCTCCGCTCCCCGTTCTCACCCTCCCCCCGCCCTGTGCATTCCCAGCCCCACTGGCCGCCTGACCTTGAGCATGTTATCAAGTTCAGCATCTAAGTGTTCGCTTCCTCCTCTAATAAACGGGACGGACCGCCTTCTCTCCCTGGAGTCAGGGAGGGGGCTCACCGAGACCTTGACGCAGGGCCAGACCTGCTCTTCCACGCTCGCTGGCTCGCTAGGCTAGTGCTCGCTGTGCTTTCTGTTCTCCCAGCAGTGGAGGTGGGGAGGGAGGGAGCGTGCACAGCAGCAAGGAGGGGTCAGCAGTTCCTTTTTTCTTTTTTAAATGTATTTTATTGATTTTTTTTACAGAGAGGAAGGGAGAGAGATAGAGAGCTAGAAACATCGATGAGAGAGAGACATCGATCAGCTGCCTCCTGCACGCCCCCTACTGGGGATGTGCCGGAAACCAAGGTACATGCCCTTGACCAGAATGGAACCTGGGACCCCTCAGTCCACAGGCCGATGCTCTATCCACGGAGCCACACCGGTTTTGGCAGCAGTTTCTGTTGTTTGTGCTGTGAGTTTGGGAAACGGGAAGGTTGATGCCGTTATGCAGAGCAGACAGAGCCGTGTGTGTGTGTGTGTGTGTGTGTGTGTGTGTGTGTGTGTGGTGTGTGTTGGGGGGCTGCTGGCTGTGGCTCAGGCCCCCCCACCTGTCCCCTGCGTTGCACCAAGGACCAGCTCCTGCTGCCCAGCACCCTCCTGGCCCCCTGCCTGTCCCCTTCTCCCCCGTCCTGCGGTCACTCCTCCTGCTGGCGGCCTGAGTCTGCCATCACCATAGAATAATCTAGTCCTCCACTCCGCAGCCTTCGGGGGCAGCTGAGTGTCCTTGGCTTTCCTGGGGCACCCAGTTGCCAGGTGCCTCTCCGGGGCTGCTGGCTCCAGGGGGGGTGGGCAAGGCCCTCCCCCGCTCTGACCCCCTCTCCCCATGGCGGGAGGGGCAAGCGGTGAACTGCAGGTGGTTGATGTTTCTCCACTAAAGTGTCCCAATCCCACGCACCTCCCCACCCAGCAGGAACCTCCCTCTGAAGACCCACTTCCGGTCTACCGTCTTCATGAGGAAAGTTCCAGTCCTCCTAGCCTCCCTCTGACCCTCCCTCCAGCCCACGGATACTCTGCCTTGCGCCTGCCCCTCCCTGTCCCAAGTGATGTCCCAGGGACTGCTGGTCCAGGGCCACAGGAAGTGGGAGAGGGTGGGGAAAGGTGGGGGGACGAGGGGGAGGTGGGGCGGGTTACCACCTCTAAGCTTGGCCAGGATTAGCTCCTGAAATGAGGGGGCCTTAGACACTCCCCTCCCGGCCTCCACAGATGCTGCCAGAGTGGGCGGGAGCAGGCCCTGCCAGGTGCTAAGCTCCCCTGTTTCTCAACGTCCGGGCGGGCGGGCGAGTCCCAGCGGCTCCAGAGCCAGCACAGCCAGCTCTGCCCCCAGAGTCTCACCCACGGGAGGCCCCACCTTCCTCCAAGGCCTTTGTGGCGGTGGAACCAGAATCGAGAACCACCACCCGGTCCTAATTCTCCAACGTTCTCTTCCCCCAAGGTCAGAGCGGCCATCATCCTCAGGGCTGACTCTCTGACCTTCTCTCTGCATCCCCCACCTGAGCCCTGAGGGGTGAGAGACTGCGTGGGCTCAGCTATGACTTAAAAGTAATTTTATTTTACTCCTCACCCGGCGAGGCGATACTTTCCCCGTTGATTTATAGAGGGGGGAGGGAAGAAACATTGATGTGAGAGAGACACATGGATTGGTCACCTCCTGCAAGCATCCCCATCGGGAACCTGTAATCAAGGTACATGCCCTTGACCGGGAATTGAACCTGAGACCCTTCAGTCCTTGGCCTTACGCTCCAATCACTGAGCCAAACTGGCCAGGGCTATGACTCTTATCTTTTTTTAAATTATATTTTTATTAATTTCAGCGAGGAAGAGAGAGATAGAAACATCAAATATGAGGATCAGGGATCGGCTGCCTCCTGCACGCCCCACACTGGGGATGGAGCCTGCCGCCCAGGTATGTGCTCTGACCCGGATTCGAGCCGTGACCTCCTGGTTCACAGGTGGATGCTCAACCGCTGAGCCTCGCCAGCTGGGCTCTATTTTCTTAATTAGAAAAACAACTAATTTAGCTGAGGCTGGTTTGGCTCAGTGGATAGAGTGTCGACTTGTGGACTGAAGGGTCCCGGGTTCGATTCTGGTCAAGGGCATGTATCTTGGTTGCGGGTGCATCCCCAGTGGGGGGCGTGCAGGAGGCAGCTGATCGATGTTTCTCTCTCATCGATGTTTCTGACTCTCTCTCTCCTTTCCTCTCTGTAAAAAATCAATAAAACATATTAAAAAAAAAAAACTAATTTAGGGGACAAACTTGGAGCTGCAGTCCAAAATATACTGTTGTGAAAAAGCACATTCACCCCCAAAACCACCCCCAGAGGCGCTCAGCACCCTGAAGCCAGGTGACAGGCTGCCCAGCCGCTGGGAGTCAGGGAGAGGAGCTGGGGGAGGGGGTGGGGGCGGGGAGGGGAGCTGGCAGACTCCAGCCCAGAGCCGTCCTGCCCGCTTTCTCTTCCTGTCCAGCCTGCTGCCCTCCGCTCCTCAGTCCGCCATGAGTGGCCCCGCCATGGCCTGAACCAATGTGGAGACCTGGCGGTGTCCCTGGCTCCTCTTCCCCCCACTCCCAGCCCTCCCCTTTCCCCCACATCCTGCCTCTGGGTCTGCCCGAGCCCTCACCATCTTCACCTCCCAGACCAGCAGCTGCTGGCCGGTCACCCTCCCCTCCATGACCCTCCCCTCCAGTCTCAGTGACACCCAGCTTCGGTTGTCCTGGTTTTATAATGATGGTGTTTAATCCTGGAAAGCATCGCTGTTTAAGAAATAAAATAAAAGGAAATATTAGAAGACACATAAGGGATTGGGAGCCTCCCTTACCCCCTAGGGCAGCGCAACCACTGAGCCACACTGGCTGGCCTTCCTTGTTATTTATTTATTTATTTATTTATTTTCACCCCTAACTCCTTCCCCTTTGGCAACCATTGATTTATTCTCTGTATTTTTAAAAAATATATTTTATTAATTTTTTTTTTTTTTACAGAGAGAAAGGGAGAGGGATAGAGAGTTAGAAACATAGATGGAGAGAATCAGCTGCCTCTTGCATGCCCCCTCCTGGGGATGTGCCTGCAACCAAGGTACATGCCCTTGACTCGAACCAAACCTAGGACCCTTCAGTCTGCAGACCGACGCTCTATCCACTGAGCCAAACCGGTTTCGGCCTTTTTGCTTGCTTTAGATTCCACGTATCAGTGAGAGCAGGCGGTAGTTTCTTTCTCTGGCGGACATACTTCTTGGCATAAAGCCCTCTGGGCCATCCGTGCTGCTGCAAAGGGCGAGCTTTCACTTTTTGCAGGGCTGAGTCACAATCCCCTGGATGTACGCACCGGAGTCCGTCCTGCCCACTTCTTCACCCCCTCCTCTGCCGACGGGCACTGGGGCTGCCTCATAGCTGGGCTGTCTGATAAATAACGCCGCAGTGAACAGAGGGGTGCATAGGTTTTTTTCAAGTTAGTGTTCCTGTTTTCTCCGGATAAATACCCAGAAGCCGAACTGCTGGGTCACCTGGCAGCTCTATTTTTAACGTCTGGAGGCACCTCCATCCTGCTTTCCACCGTGGCTGCACCGGTCTGCATTCCCACCCACAATGCACCAGGGCCCCATTTCCGCCACGTCCTCGCCAGTACCTGGTTTTGGCTGGTTTATTGATGATTCAGCTGGCATTTCTTTTTTTAAAAATATATGGTTTATTGATTTTTTACAGAGAGGAAGGGAGATGGATAGAGAGTTAGAAACATCGATCAGCTGCCTCCTGCATACCTTCCACTGGGGACATGTCCGCAACCAAGGCACATGCCCTTGACCGGAATCGAACCTGGGGCCCTTCAGTCTACAGGCTGACACTCTATCCACTGAGCCAAACCGGTTTCAGCTCAGCTGGCATTTTAAAAATATATATATATTTCTTATTGATTTCAGAGAGGAAGGGAGAAGGAGAGAGAAATAGAAACATCAATGATGAGAGAGAATCATTGCACGCCCCCCACTCGGGATCAAACCCGCAACTTAAGCCTGTGCCCTTGGCCGAAATCGAACGCGGGACCCTTCAGTCCACAGGCTGATGCTCTATCCACTGAGCCACGCTGGCCAGGGCTGGCATTTCTTGATGAGAGGCAGTGCAGGAGGCCTGACCCCGGGAGCAGAAGGGCACGGAAGAAGCAGTTACAAACAGTTGGGGACACAACTGTGAGCTCCAAAGCCCCCATCTGCAGCCCCCTGGTGCCCGCCACCAAACTTCTGCCGCTGACTTGACCCCACCACGGAGCCCCCATGGTGTGAGCTCTTGAGTGGCCCGTCTCAGGGGTCATGTGGCTTATTTTGGATGAAAGCTGGGTTCAAATTCCACTTCGAAAAAAAAAAAAAATTCCACCTCGGCTGCCTGCATCTCGCTGGTCACGTGGCCTCTCTCCACCTGTTCCTGCTTCTGTCGACAGTGGGCAGTCCCAGCCCTGCCCCCGGGCTGGAAGATGAGCGAGGCCGGTGGGGTGCAGAGCGCTGCGTGCTCACCGAAGGCCTCCTGTGCCCGAGAGGCTCACGGCGACCGGCTTCGGGGAACCCTGCTCGCTCTCCCACACCCGGGCCGGCAGCGGCCTCAGCGCAGTCAGCGGCAGCGCGAGGCCCGGGGAACATGTGGGAGAGGCTGCCGTCCGCGTGTGCCTGTGCCGGCCTCTGCATGCGCAGCCCCTTAGCCTCTCTCCTGCACTCAGAATGGCTGCTCAGGACCGGCTGTGGGGAACCCCCAGCTGCTACAGAGGAGCCACCGCAGGGAGCAGTTAGCCCCGGCACCCTCACCCCGGCTGCCACCCGCGTGGACAGCCTGGGACGTGGCCTCCCTTCACCCCTGACTCCTCCCTCCCGCCCCCTCCCTGCCGCGGGCTCAGGGTGCAGAGGAGAGCTCGGAAGGCACAGATCTTTCCACGATAAACACGCTCCGCATCATGGCCGTCCGTCTGAGGCCCGGAGCCGGCCTTGCCCAGGCCTCTCGGGCTGGCAGGCAGATGTCTGGAGGGTCGGGGGCAGCGTGGCCACCCGGGGGCTGGCCTCGTGCCCCTCACACGTGGCCGCGCCACACCCGGCGGACACAGTGCCTCTGACTGGCTGCCACTCTGCGCTCGCCGACACCTGAGAGTTGATGGTCAAGGCTGATTAGCCGGGGCTGCGAGGGAGGCAGGCAGGCAGGCAGGCCCTGGAGGGGGGGGGGTGCTCTCGAGGCTCCCCCTTCCCCGGTCCCGTGGGGCTGGGCGGTGCTGACCCGGCTCCGGGGCCCCGTCCGGCCCCCTCCTCTAGGTGTGCACGGCCTTCCCCGCCGAGGACGCCCGGCACGGGCACGTGAAAATGCACCACGGCTACACCAACGTGCTGGGCCTGGGGGACTCGAGCACCTGGCGGCTGCCCTGCCTCAACCGCTACGTCTACATGTTCCTCGCTCCGCTCCTGATCCCCCTCATCACACCCCTGGTGGCTGTGGGTGAGTGTGCCGGGCCGGGGGCCTCCCCGAGGGGCCTGCAGAGACCGGGTCTTCCCTCCCCTGCCTCCCCTCCTTGCTTGCCGAGGCTGCTCGTGGAGGAGGTGAGGAGCCGGAGGCAGCCAGGCTGGGTGGAAAGAGCTCAGAGCCTGGGCCAAGTCTGGCTCAGCCGCCCGCGTACAGGCTGGTGACCTCAGGCAGGTAACTTAACCTCTCTGAGCCTCCGATTCTTTCCTGCTCAGCATGATCACCTAATACAGTGGTTCTCAACCTTCCTAAGGCCGCGACCCTTGCATACAGCTCCTCATGGGGTGGTGGCCCCCAACCATGAAATGTTGTTACTGTGATGCATCGTGTTGTAAATATCTGCATTTTCCCATGGTCTTAGGCGACCCTTGTGAAAGGGTCCTTCAACCCCCAAAGGGGTCGCGACCCACAGGTTGAGAACCACTGACCTAATGAGATCATCAATGTTAAAAACGCTTTGAAAATGCTTCCCACTGGATCACAAGTTAGACTTTTTATTTATTTTTTTTTTTAAAAAATATATTTTATTGATTTTTTACAGAGAGGAAGGGAGAGGGATAGAGAGAGCCAGAAATATTGATGAGAGAGACATCCATCAGCTGCTTCCTGCACACTGCCCATTGGGGATGTGCCTGAAACCAAGGTACATGCCTTTGACCGGAATCAAACCTGGGACGCCTCCGTCCGCAGGCTGATGCTCTCGATCCACAGAGCCAAACTGGTCAGGGCGAGACTTTTCATTTTTATGAAAGAAACTTAAAAAAAAGTTCATAACAGTAGCAAAATTACAGTTATGAAGTAGCAACGAAAATTATTTTATGGGTGGGGGTCACCACCCCATGAGGAGCTGTCTTAAAGGGTCTCGGCCTTAGGAAGGTTGAGAACCGCTGTGTTAGAAGAGGTTTAAGTTTAAAAAATGTGGCTCTCCGAAGAAACGTCCATCGTGGTCCTGCTGATATTTGGCTCTGCGGACTGATGAGTTTGCTGACTGCCGGCCTGTTAGCACCATTGGGTCAACAGGGAGCCAGCGGTGGGGTGAGCCTGCCCCCCAACCGTCACTGCGTTTCTCGCCCTGCAGAGCGGCTGAGGAAGGCGCGGCTGGGGGCAGCGCTGCGGGCGCTGGGCCTGATCTCCCTGGGCCTCTACTCCCACTACTGGCTGCTCCGCCACGCGTCCGGCTTCCGGAGCCCCGCCTCGGCCCTGGCCTGCATGCTCTGCACCCGGTCCCTGCTGGCCCACCCGTACCTCCATGTGAACGTCTTCCAGGTGAGGCCTCCCCCCGCCCGGGGGGCTGGGGACCACGGTGTGGGGGGACCCAGGCCACACCCCTCACTGGACAGCTGGGGAGAGAGGCCCAGAGATAGACGAGACTGAGCTGGGGGCTCACCTCCTCAGGCCTGAGTGGAAGTGAGGGGTGAGGGGGGCAAAAGGGCCCCCCGGTCCCCGGGTGCCGGGGGGGAGGACACAGGGGAGGGGCGGGAGGGGCTCAGGCCGGGACCGCCTGTCTGTCCAGCACATCGGGCTGCCCATGTTCTCCCGGGACCGGAAGCCGAGCCGGATTCACATGATGAGCCTGGGGGTGCTGAACCTGCCCCGGCTGCCCGTGCTGGACTGGGCGTTCGGCCACTCCATCATCAGCTGCCACGTGGAGCACCACCTGTTCCCCAAGCTCTCCGACAACATGTGCCTGAAGGTAGTGGACGGGGGGAGCGAGCTGGAGGGCGGGTAACCTTCAGCGTCCCCCACCTGGCCTGGTCAGAGGCCCCCAGGGCGGGGGTTCCGGGCCAGAGACAGGTGGGCTCCTTCTTAGCAGGGTGACTCAGCAAGTTCATGGGCATCTTTTTTTTTTTTTAAATATATTTTATTGATTTTTTACAGAGAGGAAGGGAGAGGGACAGACAGTTAGAAACATCAATGAGAGAGAGGCATTGATCAGCCGCCTCCTGCACGCCCCCCACTGGGGATGTGCCCGCAACCAAGGCACATGTCCTTGACCGGAATCGAACCTGCGACCCTTCAGTCCGCAGGCCGATGCTCTATCCACTGAGCCAAACCGGTTTCGGCTCATGGGCATCTTGAGCCTCAGCTTCCGCATCTGACCCGGGCAGAGGCGGGCAGGCAGTGCGAACCTTCCCAGGCCTGGAGCAGGAAGTGGGGAGAGGGGTCTGAATGCTGGGCGCACAGGAGGTGCTCCGGAAAGGAGCCAGGGTTTGTGCCCTCTGTGCCAGGAGGACTGGCCCGCAGTTGGGATGCTGGGAAGAAGCCCGCCCCCCTGTGCCCTGCCTGCTGGGAGGAGAGAGGCAGGAACTCTGCAAACTCCACCCAGCTCCTGGGGAGCCTGGGGAACTGAGCAGACAGGCGCCGGCCCCGGGAGGAAGGGGGACCGCCCCCACCCCCAAGGGCCGGCTCAGTCCGCCTCCTCCCGCGCCCCCTCCGGCAGGTGAAGCCCGTAGTGTCCCAGTTCCTTCGGGAGAAGCAGCTGCCTTACAACGAGGACACCTACCGCGCCCGCTTCCGCCTCTTCCTCAGCCGCTACGAGGAGCTGCTGGTGCGCGCCCCTCCCATCACGGAGCTGGCGGGGCTGCAGTGAGGGTGCCGGCCCTGCCCCCCGGCCCCCCGGCCCCGGGGCCCCATCCCGGATCCCCTTTTTCTGCTGCTCACTCCTGGGCCCTCCCCCGTGGGGGTGGCTGGTGCTGGGGGTGGACGGTGCACCCCGGCTCTGGGCGGGCCGGGGCTGGTGTTTTTCTGGGTGCTGAGGGGTGGCCATTCTGGGCAGCTTCATCTCAGGATGACACAGCTGGGGTCCCCCGGACTGGGCCTGAGCCTTGGTGGGGGCTAAGCGGGGGTGACCGGGTAGGGAGAGGCCTGTGCAGGGGGCAGGCGAGGAGGGGGCATGGAGAGAGCAGGGCCGGCCCTCAGCCGGGGTGCATGTAGCTGGCCATGGCTTCTTCCGTGCCCGGGAGCCTCTGTCCCCTGAGGAGCCTCTCGCAGGGACCAGGGGAGGGACTTCGGCGGGACCTTTGCGGCTTCCCGGCCAGAGGCGCCTGTGCAGGGCCTGGCTCGGGAGCCGCAGCCTCAGGGAGATCGAAGCGTCTGTGCTTCATACATAAATAGGGCGTTCCAGGTTCGGGAAGGAAGGGGAGAAAGAGTATAAATAGCTTTGAGCTTGACCTTGGCTAGCTCCGGAAGTCTGCCTTGTTCCCTGACACTTAGAAGGAGAGGAAGGACCTGGGAGAGAGAGAGAGAGAGAGAGAGAGAGAGAGAGAGAGAGAGAGAGAAAGTAACAGGCAGGGGGTGATGGCACAGGGTCTGGAGAGGAAGGAGGAGGAGGAAGTGAGTGCAGACATAAGAGATAAGAGCTGGGGGTCCAGGGCCGGGCTGGGAAGCATCGCCTGCAGCCGGGAGCCAGCCTCCAGGGCAGACGTGAGGGAGGGCGGAGCTGCCCGGGCTGGGGCTGGAGGAGGAGGTGCAGCAGGGCCAGCTGGAGACCGAGGGAGGGGCAGAGGAGGGGCCCAGCTATCAGGCCAACCAGGGTTCCCCCCTCCGTCTGTGCCCCTTGCCGGAGAATGCTTTGTGGAGGGGCAGCAGGTGCATTGTGGGGTGTTCAGCAGCACCCTCGCTTCTGCCTGCTGCGGGCCCGGAATCCACTTGGTGACAATCAAAGGGTCTGAAGACTCCGGTGGAAGCCGCCGCTGGTCGGCAGCGTAGATCTGAGCTGAGGGCAGGACGGCCTGGGCTGCCCCTGAGACCCTGGGGCCCTGCTGACGGGCTCAGCCAGCGGGCTGGGTGGGGGGTGAGATGGCAGTGCTGTGGGAGACCCCGCCGGGTGTGGCCTAGGGTGGCTCTGCTGGGGGGCCGCCATTCGCCCCTCTGCATCCTCCCCCGACCCCTCTCCACCTGCCTGTCGCACCCTCTCCTGCAGCCACACCTCTCACTACCTCGCTACAGCCCCTTCCTTCGCTCTTTCGGGTCTGGGTGGGGGTGGCTTCCAGCGGTTGGTGCCCAGGGGTGCGTCACCGGTCCCTCAGTCCCGCTCACGCCTCTGCACGAAGTTCCTTCAGGGAAGCCTCCACCAGTGGGCACTGCCAAGCGTGCCATCTGCTTCCTGCTGGGCGGCGGGCGGACCCAGCAGAGCTGGGGCTCCAAGCAGCCCTCTTGGGGGGAGGCAGGCTCGGCAGCCTCCCCAGCCCGCCGTGTCGCTCCCCTTTCCTGCTCCCGGGAGAGGCATTAGAAGCTAGAAACGGCCTCGGGTCCAGGAGTGCCACTCAGCAAACGGCCACATCTCCGCCTGAAAAACGCAGCGTCAGAGAAGGCCCCCGCCGAGCCCTGGCTGATGATGAACGCCGTCCGGATACAGAACCGGTGACTCGGGGGATTGATCTGGGCCTGAGGGGGGCCTGGGCAGCAGCTGGAGGCCCCGGAGCAGACGTGGCTGTGCCACAGAAGCCTGGAACGAGCCCCTTGCTCATTCTGAGACCCGATGTCCTGTCACTCAGAGAACGTGGGCTGGGCCCATGGGGCTGGGGAGGGGAGGGGAGGAGAGGGGAGGGAAGGGGACAGGAGGGAAGGAAGCCCTTATAGGGCTCTGTGGTGGCCTCAGACCTAATTTACACCGGCCTGTCAGAGGAGCTGACATTGCTGAGGATGGTGATCGTTGACATCTATTTAAAACATAAAGCGCATTTTTTTTCATAAGAGAACATTTATTTATCAGGGAAGTTACAGAGGTAGAAAAAGTACTTCCTAGAAGGAAGGGGCTTCAGAAATGAGTTATGGAGGCAAAGGAAGGGTCCTTGGAGCTTGAAAGTGGAGAAGCTAATGGTGAGGTGCCTGGGGGTGGTGGGAGTGGGGAGCAGGGGGAAGAGAAAAAGAAAGGGAGGGAGGAAGAGACACGGGGTCCTCCATCCTAAGGGTTTAAGGGCGGAGATTTTCGGGGAGGTCCCAGGGGAGGATCTTAACAGAATGTTCAGCAGCTTTCCGGCTGTGTCTGGTCAGGGCTGTGGTCTCCACTGATTGATGGGGCTCCAAGGAGGAGGGTCATTATTCAATTCAGCTGGGCCCAAGGTCAGCCAGGGCTGTCTGCTGCCTCTCTGGGCCGGGAGCTGAACTGCAACTGAGGCCTAGATACTATCTCAAAGCACATTTTTACCGAGTCCCTTTCATTTTAATCTTTACAAGCACTTGATTCTATTTTTCCTAACTCGGCATGTTGTGAGAACTCTTGGAGAGATTACATTTCTCAGCATCATAGAGCTGGTAAATGGTGGAGGAAGGATTCGAACCCACGAGTCCAACGCCAGCCTGCCTGCTCTTAACCACCAAACAGTGCTCTGGGAGAGGAGCCTTAGAGGGCTTTCAGTATGTCTGATCCTTCTCTTCCTCCCACGGGAAGAAGAATAAACGATTTGATCATTAAGACACACTCTTGCCCTAGCCAGTTTGGCCTAGTGGATAAAGCATCGGCCCGCAGACTGAAGGGTCGCAGTTTCGATTTCGGTCAAGGGCACTGGTCTGGTACTGGTCCGAGCAGATGCAGGAGGCAACCAATGGATGCGTCTCTCTCCCATCGATGTTTCTCTCTCTGTGTCTTTCCCTCCTCCCTTCCAGTCTCTCTAAAAATCAGTGGAAAATATCCTCAGGTAGAATTAATAATTATAATAATTAAAAAAGACAAACTCTTTATGAACATCCTTTATGTGCCAGGCACTGTGCGCAGCTCTGGGGAGGTAAGAGTGAATGAGATTGGGCCCCCATCTCCAGGAGTTTACAGTCGAGGGCGGGAGTTATCAAACTTTTTGGAAAGGACCAGAGAGGAAATATTTTGGGCTTTGTGGACCATGTGGTCCCTGTCACAAATACTCAGCACTTTTTGTGCCATTAAATGTGAAACAGCTTTAGACATACATACAGAAACGAGCACGAGCGTGTTCTAATAAAAAATTGTGAACTTGTGTAATTTTTACATGTCACCAAAGATTACTGTTTACATTAAAAAAAACACACAACACTTAAGAATGTAAAAACCGCCGAGACCCGTTTGGCTCAGTGAATAGAGCGTCGGCCTGGAAGGTCCCAGGTTCGATTCCGGTCAAGGGCATGTACCTCGGTTGTGGGCACATCCCCAGTAGGAAGAGTGCAAGAGGGAGCTGATCGACATCTCTCTCATCAATGTTTCTCTTCATCCCTCTCCCTCTCTGTAACAAATCAATAAAATATATTTTAAAAAAAAAAGAATGTAAAAAACCTGCCCTAGCTGGTTTGGATCAGTGGTTAGAATGGTGCCCTCGCACTGAAGGATCTCTGGTTCAATTCCCGTTCAAGGGCAGGTGCGATCCCTGGAGCTTATG
>PVJN01056226.1:0-12838 GCA_004026805.1 Lasiurus borealis | reverse complement strand
GTGAGACTTATCAGTGGAAAGAGATTTTTATTACACAGGTGTAAATCTACAGCAAAAAAAGGAGGGGTCTGGCCCAGGAAAAAGTAAATGAAAACAAATAAAAAATTGCACAACCCCTGATATATATCACAGTAAAATGTCGGAAGAGGCTTTCTGTTATTGTTATAGTTCTTCCATCCTTATAGGAATTGTGAATGGTGCAAAAAGGTTTACTTCACATACCATAGGGTGATGCTCCATGGACTATGAAGCATTATCTTAAAACTTATTTCCACTTAACCTAGGGGCATTGCTGAGCTCTACACTAAGGATCTGCAAACCATGGCCCAGAGCTTGTTTTTATAAATAAAGTTTTATTAGAACACAGTCATATCCATTTGTTTACATATCATCTGTGGCCACTTTGTGGATATAATGGCACTACCGAGTAATTTAAAATTCAAAAATAATTTTCTATCTTTCCCTTAACAGGAAAATATTTGTTATCCCTGATCTAGATTAAGTTCCCAGTAAGAAGTGGTCTTTGAAATACTAAAAGCTCTGCTTAAGGTGTGTTGTTTTTCCTCATAGACAAAACAAAACAAAACAAAATAAAATAACACAAAATGCGATGACTATTTTCCTGTTTTGTTTTAGCTACCAAGAAGCTCAGTGAAAGTTGAAACAACTTTATAAATCATGATTGCCAGAATACAAGTGTCATATATTCTCTATAGTCAATATCACTGACTTTAATTTATATTTTTCCCATGTATTTTTGCAATGTATTTTGTTTAGACATAATTTTAATTACTTTATTGAATGTGCTTGTATAAACTGCTTAATACATTATTTTGTGAAATGAAGTAGGGAATGAATAAGTACATAGAAATAGATGATAGAGTTATCTATGCTTCTGTATCTCACCAATCAGTTGAAAACAAATTCAGAGGGGCATGATAGGTGTCGCTTTAGAAGGGGACAGTAATGGACAGAGTTTCTCAACAGCATCGCTGTTGACATTTTGGGCCAGATGTTCCATTGGGAGGAGGGGCAGGGACTGTCCTGTATATTGCAGGATGTTAGCAGCATCCCTGGTCTCTACCACTAGGTGCCAGTGGCTACGCCTTCTCCACTAAGAAAACAAAAACTGTCTCTAGACATTGCCAAATGTCCCCTGAGAAGTCATACCCCACCCCCACCCAATCCAGAGGAAGCGCCCTGGTCCATTATCTCTTGACACATTTTTCCATCTGTTTGCTAGGTCCTGTTAAGAGAGCAATCTCATGGAATCTACCAAGCTCACTGAAGACACGGGTATTGGTGACCACGTGCGGCAGCAATCCTCTGTGCAGCAGTTAGGCCAGCCCTCTGTGCGCCACCCAGCAGAAGCCCAGGACTGAAGACTGTAGTAAGACCATACCTCAGAGGAGGATTTCCATTTAGGGTCCTTCCACAGCTAGCTCTTGGGGCTGGACAAAAAGAGGTGGGGTCTGTCACAAACTCGCAGCCCTGCTAAGCGGTTCCTCCTGCTCGCTAATGACAGTAATGAAGTAAATAATGGCTGAGTAATGAATTGGGTTATTTCCTGAGGCTAGAGATCAAGAGAAATTAAGTAATCTCGAGGGGTGTGCGTTTTTGAAGGGCTATTTAAGGACCTCAAAGCAGTGGAAGCAGGACGTGAATAAGATGCAGAGACTGACAATACTGCCTGAACCCTCTTTCTCAATAGACTGGAATCAGATGAAGCTGATCATTGCAGAGGATGCAAGGAAATGTGAGATTACCTCAATAATAGGGAAGATGCATCACTTGACGGAGGAAACTTGGTTCATTATTAGCACATTTTGTCTTGTTTACACCAAAGCCACCAGAGACTGAATTTAGAGTCATCTTGTGTAATTAATTCTAGCATCTAAATTGTATCTCAATTGATATAGCCTTAAGGGTGAGGGCGGGCTTATATTTCTTGTTTCCGAAAGTGGCTTAGATGTAATAAAAGGTCAATAAATATTTGATTGACTTGATAGAAGCTTGGAGTTATATCCACAGATACTACATCAAACATACTTAGTCTGATAACAGCCAGGCACCAAGCAGAGTCTCAAATAGAAGGAGGGGGCTGCCTACTTCACCCAGAAAATATTTTTAGAATCTTATGCTAATAATTGCACATTTTATCATAATTTTTCTCAGTGAAGTCTTATACACTTTCACTATTGGATACTAAGAGTATACTTTTTATATACTCAAAGACAAAAATCTTTCACAAACATTTCAATCACTATTCTGAAAAGAATATATTCTTTTTTTTTAACATATTTTATTGATTTTTTACAGAGAGGAAGGGAGAGGGATAGAATGTAAGAAAGATCGATGAGAGAGAGACATAGATCCAGCTGCCTCCTGCACGCCCCCCACTGGAGTTGTGCCCGAAAGCAAGGCACATGCCCCTGACCGGAATCGAACCTGGGACCTTTCAGTTCACAGGCCGACGCTCTACCCACTGAGCCAAACCGGTCTCGGCAAGAGTATATTCTAAAAATTGATCTGTTCTATACCATCACCTGGCTCAGGCCACTAGAGCAATATATACATTTATGTGGCAAGAAGAAATCTTTCCTATGCATAAGAAGGAGTCTGCAACACAGACAATTAGGATGTAAGAACAGAAGATCAGTAAGTGGGAAATGACAATAATTCTAAATAGTAAACTATTAAATCAAGTAGGTAATTAAATGTATATAATTCAAAAGTGCAATTAGTCATGCACCATAAGGTATTTTAGACACATATTGGTAATGTTAGAGCAGAGTTATATTAAAATGAGAACCAATTAACTCATTCTTTCTTTGGCATACAAACAATTCCATTTTTCCAGGGAGGTAGTCTAGGATACTCGGTAGCACATAGAGTTCAGAGCTGAACAGAAGAACTGAGTGCAGACTTAGGGATCACTGCATTCCAGCTCAAGGACTTAGGCATCTGACCAGAGGGAATGTGCTGTCATGGGAAGAAGATGGATCTCCTGGGAAACCTGAGTTCAATTAGGACATCGTAACTCACCAGCTCAGTGACCTTTGGCAAATCACATATTCTCTCTGAGCTACAGTTTCAGGTCCTTACCCTGAAGTTATCCTATCTCTACATGTGTATCTTCCTTGTTTTATTGGCATTGCTCGAGCCAGTGCATATACAAGGGCTACATCAACCAAATTGTTGTACCCATCACACAGTAAGGAAACCGCCAGTGAGAATGCCCTGAAGTGCAATCCCATGATGAGCTTCTCAACCTAAACGACATATCCGCTGGGAAAGTCATTTCTGGCCCCTCTCTATATAGCCTGTATTTGTACTATTAGAGCACTTCGCACGGGGTAGTTCTATAATAACAAAAGCACAATATGCTAATTAAACTGAACAGCCAAACGACCTTCTGGACATCCTTCCAGATGACCTTTGGGATGAAGCCACAGCTGGAGGGCTGAGGTAAGCTGCCACAGCTGTGAGGGCTAAGCCCCTTGAGTGAATTTCATGAATTGGGCCTCTAGTTTTAAATGACCATGTAAAAGGGAAAATGATTAAAAATTACCATCCTTGTGCTGGTACACAGATAGAAAAGCCAGGTTACAGAACATGCAGAAATAAACCACATATATGTGGCCATTTGATTTATAACAAAGAGATTGCTATAATTCAGGGGGAAAAAGGTCTCTCAATAAATGGTACTGGAGCAATTAGGGGGAAATCAATCTTGAACCCTTCTTTATACTATACAAAATTAATTTGAGGTGAAATTAATCATAAAAGCTTAAAAAAATCAAGCGTTTAGAAGACATAATAGAAAATGTTCATGACCCTGAGTATGCAAATATCTCTTAAACCAGACACAAAAAGCACTAAATAAACAGACAATTTAATAGAAAACATCTGCTTATCAAAAACACTTATAATAAAGTAAAAGACAAGACACAGTCTAAGAGATCAGACTCATGATGCACACATTTGACAAAGACTTAAATTCAGATTATAAAAAGGACTCCATTCTCAAGATCCATCCATGTTTCGCAAATGGCAGTATTTAACATTTTCTTATGACTGAGTAGTACTCCATGGTATATATGTACCACATCTTTAACCAACCTCCATGCCTTGGCCACTGTGAATAATGCTTCAATGAACATAGGGGTGCATATATCTTTGCAAATAAATCCTTTTGAAATTTTTTGGTAGGTATCTAAAAGGATTGCTGGGCCATGCTAAATGAAATAAATCAGTTAGAAAAAGCTAACAAACATATGATTTCACTCATATGTGTGATATAAAACTAAAACTCATAGACACAGACAACAATATAGTGGTTTCCAGGAGGAAGGGGATGTAGTAAAGGGTAAAGAGGGCCAAATATATGGTGAGAGAAGAGTTTTGACTTTGAGTGGTGGGCACATAATCAATATAGAGATTATAAAAATATACACTTGTAACCTATATGATACTATCAACCAATGTCACCTAAACAGATTTAATAAAAAATAAAGACACTAAAATAAAAATTTGGAAACATCAACAAGAGAACTCCTTAAATTACCATTAAAGAAAATTTATTTTACGTGGAGAGACTCTTTTATTCTGGACAGCATCTTGGGTCTGGATCTAAGTAGCTGAGACTGGAACTTGGTGAAGGATCAGGAACAGAAAATATGCTCATAGCATGTAACAGGCCCAGAGTACTCAGGAGAGAATTAAAAGGAGAGATGGGAAGGGAAGTAGGAAGAGAAAACTGTGAGATGTGAGAAGTAAAGAGCTGGGGGTACTAGTAAGCAGCCATAGAAAATGTGTCTGGTGCCTAAAGTACACTTAAGAATAGTCATTTCAATACTCCATTAGGAGTTGATACAATCTCCAAATATAACTTTCTAGAATTTCAATAACATGTTAACTACACAGGCTTTTTGTGAAAGTAAAGGGAGGGGCTATTGTGGAATATGAAGAGGATGATAAGGCAAAACAACTAAATAAGCAGAAACATGATGTTTGAGCTAAAGGTGAGCACTGATATGTGAACCCCTGAATTTCCAAACATTTATCAGGTATCTGTGAACATCCCCAAGGCATGGAGTGGAGGCTTGCACCCATGTTACTTAGATTTCACAGGATGGGAGATCCCCAGTGAAAATGAATTCCATTGTTTCATTGCTCTTCCCCCATCAAGCCCTTTGAGAGTAAGGTATATAAAAGAAACTCAAAAAATGTTTGATGTAAAGTGAGTGAATGAATGAATAAATGGTGAACATGTTCATAAATAAAATGTTGGCATTTTGTTCACCCTGGTCAGCTTTCAGAGTTTTGATTATTTTTTTTTACCCCTATTTTGCTGGTATCTTTTCATTTGTCCATTTTTCTGCCATTTTGCCAGGAGCTCCCAGTCATATGTTTTCAGCCCTAATGTGTGCCTTCTCCACTTGAGAAATGAGTTGCACTGTAGCATGCATCCATTCAAATGCACTGGCAAAATAACTACTTGTCTTTCATACCCAAGGCTTGTTATCTGAATAAATGTCTCCCTAATAAAGCTTGCAGCTGGATTGAGTTTGAGAAATATAACAATTAGGAGTCAAGGGACAAGAACTCAAAAAACGGTTCCCTTTCAACAGCAGCATTTGCTTCCTCCATCGCTGATTAGGAGGAATGGGGCTTGCAGAGGGCTGCCAACACAGTGCTGATTGCTAATCAAGTGCCATAGTATGTGCGAGCAAAAGAAAATTAGGAAACAAATGTAGATGCTGATTCGTTTTCTGCAAACATCTCACAAGATGCTTCAAGTAGGAGACAGCTAAGGTGAGGCAAGTAAGAAGAATCCAGCTCTCTCTGCTTTGCGGACCTCGCCTGGGTCTAATCTGGAATTTAAACAAGAAACCATGGAACAGGGCACTAAACTGATTGCAAAATCTAAATGAATCAATGGGGTTAAGTAGTAATGACAATAATAACCACAATTATAACTGTTAAGACATGTACCTTAGCTCATTCTAGTCTCATAATTACTCCATGAGTTAGCTAATTTGCCTTCTTCATTTTACAGGTGTAAAAACTGATTCATCAGGGGTGAATCTGCTCAAGTCAACCTATATATATAGTCATATATATATATATATATATATATATATATATATATATATATATATATAACTGACCAGCATTTTTATCGAGATCTTCATTTCCAAATTTTAGGCATGGCATCTAATCTATAGTAGGAAAAACAAACACACAAACTAAGGACTCATAAATGTTACCAAAAATACCAAAACAAACCAAACAAACAAACAAAAACAACAGAATTTTAGAGAGAGATTTTAAAAATTCAGAGATTCTGGGACCTGGGGCAGCAAATGGGGACCAGGAAGAAGAAAGTGCTTCTGAAAAACACTTATTCTGCAGGCACAGGAAACAACTACGACTAAAGAGGAGACTGACTTTTACGTTTCATTTCTACCTTTTCATAGGTTCCTACCTTTTTATAGCATCAATTCTGTACTTGAAGGTGTGCACTCAGGGATCTCACCTGAATGTTGGTTTTGGTATATGAGTAACTGTTACTGTTACTGTTCTGTCAGTTGCCACTCCTATAACTCACCTACCTACCAGTGTTTTTGGACATTTGAAAGAAAATACAAGTTTTGCCCCATCATTTTACCCATGGAGATTTTTGTGACTGGCACATGACTTTTATGAGGCTGGTTATCTTTGGGTGGCAGGCACCCAGTGGTGAGATGGAGCTGGCTTATTCTGGCTTGTGAGAACCAGGAGTGCACACTCCTCCCAAGTCCAAATTCAGTGAAGTCGTGTTGGAAGGTATTTCTGATTTGATGATAGTATTTGCACCCCAGAAATAGGCAAATGCTATGAATTATGGATATTTTCCAGAGACCCAGTTGTCAAACATATATCACCACATCACTATATAGATAGATAGATAGATAGATAGATAGATAGATAGATAGATAGATATAGATATCATAGAGAAAGGAGAGAGGGAGAGAGAGAGAGAGAGAGAAACATCCACGATGAGAGAGAATCATTAATCAGTTACCTCCTGCATTCCCTACTGGGGATCAAGCCTGCAACCCAGACATGTGCCCTGATTAGAAGTCAAATCCTGACCTGGTTCATAGGTAAACCCTCAACCTCCGAGCCATGCCGGCCAGGCTAGATATATATTTTAATGTCACTGATTTTTTTTTTGTACATTTACTTTTATTTTTTACTTAAACACATTTATTTAAAAAGGAAACCACATTACTTCTATAGATAGAAAAGCATTATGGTCTTATATTAATGGAAGGTACATTTACAGATAAATCGTGGGGATGGGGTGGGGGGCGGGAAAGAATGTGAGGACATTCTTAACTAGATAATGGTGTTTGCAAAAAATAATGATCTTGACATCTACATCTCTTTTGTAAATAAGAAGATTAGCAAGTGTGAGGAAGTGTCGGAAATACACAGGAACTGCGGTGAGATTTTCTAGTTGAGGTGAAAAGAGTTGATAGACAGATCGCTGTGATTCTCTGATAGAGAAGAGGCACCGCTTTATACAGTCCTTTTCCACATTCGAGGGGGAGCTGCCAGTGTCCAATCCAATCTCCAGACCCCACCATCTCCCTATGCTCAGACCACTTCCGCTCGCAGGCTCTCAGCTCTGCGTCTGAGGACTTCCCCAGAACCACAGACGACCTCTCTGCCTGTGTGTGTGGCGGTCCCGAAGCCCCTCTGGTGGGAGGTGTCCTGGAATGAACGCCTGTTCCATGGCAATAGTCCTCTACCAAGGAAGGGGGAGTGAAAACACTCCAAGGGAATTGATGTATCAGTGTCCCCTTTCCCTCTTTCCTCAGGTGGGATCATTGTGAGGCATGTCTTCCACATTGTTTCCAGAGTTTTCTTACAGGATTCAACTTTACTTATCTACCACAGCTCAATATTGTACCCTGCATTGCTTGTCTACTGTTCTCATGGTCTCCTGTCCATTTCTGGTGAACCTACACTTCTTTAATAAAGAACTTTCACTCACACCTTTGTCTCTTTTTGAGGAGCCTATCTGCCTTAGCTGGTTAGAGCACTGTCCCATACACTAAAGAGGTTGAGGGTTCAATCCCAGGGCACATGTATAGGAGGCAACCCGATAGATGTTTCTCTCTCTCTAAAAACCAATAAACATATCCTCCAGTGAAGGATTTTTAAAAAGGATACACAATAATTCATGTTATTTCACGTGTCTCCACCACAGCAGTGTCTCAGGCTTTGGAAGTGGTGCCCTCACAGGCCACCACTGATACAGATCATATGATGTTGAAATTGTCATCTTTCCAATGCCACAGACTTCCCAAACTTCAGATACTCTGTAGATCGCTCAATATTAAAATTGCCTCATTATCTCCTCTGAGACCGGTGAGGACCATTGATATTCGAGAGGGCTAATCTGAAAGAAGCATTGATCATTTAATCCTCTCAGTTCCCTGAGTTCTCTTCCTGAATCAAGTCCCACCACCGGAAGCTTAGCTCTCGGTGGGAAGCAGCCACCTTGCCCTGATCCCTTTTCACGTCTTCACTGAGCTAAAATGCACAAAGTAGCCACGCGCAGAATGTTTTCACACCTCTGGCAAAACAGCTGCTGAAAAAGCTATCCTTGTGCAACTCAGCTCTTTCCAGTTAAGGCTCTTAAGATATGTGGCTACCAGAAACAAATGCCAAAGGGAGGCATTTCTCCTCCCATTAATTGGCATGCCTTAATCAGACAATGAGAACTATTTAAGTCAACGCATTTTCATTTTTTCTGTGGTTGTGTGGAAACTCAAAGCCCAATTTGATACGAAATTGTAATAAGTAAACTCCATTATTGTTCTTCTGCATTATAGTTTGTCTTTTTAATATGTTTATCTTTGTGAAACTGAACTTTAATAAACTATTTAAAACATTTAAAAATAAATGTGGTAGACATGCTTAATGGATAAACAACATTAAACCTATCAATAATCAAAATACTCTCTTTGCTAAAAAAAAAATAGCTTTAGAAGGGAATGAGTAGATATTGTTGAAGCTTGACTCAAAATCATCTGCAAAACGAAGTTCCTTTATGTTCAGGGATGTAATGTGAAGGATCCCCAAGTAACCTCCAAGATGACTGGCTGGCAAAGATATGTACAGTTATCCACTCAGTCAGTCACAAATTGTGTGCATCTATGATGTTCTAGGTGCTGTAATGGGGTTAGTGATAGATTGCTGGGAAAACAGATGCTGACCCTGTTCTCATGGAATTTATAATTCTTCTAAGTCCTCTCACCCCACCCCCACCCCTCTCTCTAAATAGCTTCAATGAAAGACTGCTTCATCCCACTACCAATGAAAAGAAAAACAGCAACGAAGGGAAATGAGGAAACGGCTTTGGAAACATAATTGTGAATATTTATATGAATAAGTTTCAATATCTCTGAGGCTGGCACATTGCATGACTCATGGCTTGCATTATAGATGTTCAAAAAAAACAAAAAAAAAAAAGGAAAGGAAAGCAACATAACAATGAATTTGGCCATCCTATCAACAGGGGGCAGGCATTTATGGGTTCAGTTTCATGCCATAAAACAGAATGGAGAACTCCGCATTGCCAGCTATTTAGTGACACATGAGGTCTTGGCAAGAAGCTGAACCCCATGCTGTGGCCCCACGTTGGACATGGTGATGCTGTGCTGAGGTCAGGTTGTGGCATGGGGGCCCTGCTGTAGGGGCATCTCTGCTCCTGGCACTGCAGTTCCATGGGCTTCAAATGTGAACACTCAAAGGAATCCATGAAGAGCCACAGAACTTGATGGACCAAATGGGATGGACCAAGCCTCCCTCCCCATCTATCCTTGCCCTAAATGGACATAAGTGTGACCCCACGTGAGTATAAGAGACGCGATTAGTATTCTATCTATTCTCAGTGTGGGTCTAAATTTGTCTTGGTCGTAGACTTTCGTAGTTGGGACAGTAACTTTGTGACATGAACTTTATGGCCTGTAGCAGAGGTTTGCAAAGTGAGATCCCAGACCAGCAACATCACCTTTGCTGGAACTCATTAAAAATGCAAATTATTGGTTCTCATTCGTCCCATTCCTGACTTTCTGAATCAAAAAACTCCCAGGGTGGGACCCCTGTTTTTGATGAATCCTACAGGTGATTCTGATGCACATTCACATTTGAAAACCACTCGGAAAAGAACCAGAGTTTTCTGTATTGTATTTCCATGTAGATCCTTTAAACATTTTTCTTTAATTACTCAGTGCTAGGAAAACACATTGAGAAGCAACTATGCCTCATTTATCCAAGCAGCACACAGGTCTTGGGACCAAAAGCACTTTATATAAATAGTAATGAGCTATTTTACCACACAAATGAAAACAGGCCCCTGAAGGTTCATACAACCCCTCATTCAAAGGCCTGTTATGACAAGAGATAGAGACAGGGAAGTAAAGAAAGTTGGTAATACTGATCTTACAATTAAATTTAAATGCCAACTCTTGCTTTCATTTCTGCCTCTACTAAGTCATGGCTCCTCACATATTTAACTAGTAGAGTGCAATGTTTGGACCCAAGCAGAGAATCTTACATTTGTTTTCATTACATTACTTGCTAATAATTCAGCCCAGCATTTTAGCTACCACATTATTTTTAATTCCAGACTCTGTTATCAACCAGAGTGACATGCCATCAATATATCAAACATTTTTACTCATCATAACTTCATTTCTACAAGTTATAAAATGTAAATATCTATGTAAGATATAAATAGTGGGCCTGCCTACAGCAACCTTCCTCAAGTAGCCATTGTCCCATGAATAACCATATTTTCGGTGAAGGTTATACATATAACTGTGAGTTGATCTCACTGGACCAGCATATGGATAACAGTCTCTGTTCTGTCCTAAGTGTTGTCTTGAAAAAACTCCATCAATTCTTAACAACTGGGTCATCCCCCATTTTAATAACGTTAATATTTTTGCCTTAGAGATCAACGAGAATAGCTACACTTATATGACTCTTGAAAAACAATCTCTTCACCTATTTAGGAATTACTGTTTGAAAACTGAACATAAAAATGAGACTAGCAGGATTGAGTTAGGGTTGGGGGGGGGAGCCCAGTTAAGTTAAATTTAAATTTCACTTAATAAATAAGAAATAATTTGAATAAATAAGAAATAATTTTTAGTATAAGTATGTCCCAGATATTGCATGGGACATATTTATGCTAGAAATATACTTTTAAATTATCACCTGTATTTCTGTGACCTGTGCTCTTGACCACTAATGTAGAATGCTTTCCTTGATCTCTTCCTTCAAATAGTGAATCCACAGGTCTATCTTCAGGCAAAGCAGCTGCATTCTTTTCATGAACTGAAGTGACTTTTTTTCAAAAGTTAGCATGGAATTCAGCAAGGGCTCTGCACCACAGCGTCTTTTATTCAGGAGATGTTTTCTGCATATCCACTTACAGCCATGCTCCATGCTAACCGTAACGCAGGTGGAGTGGCACTCTCTGTCCCACAGAACTTAAGGCTGCCTTAACCCCAACACCAAAGAAACCCTTGAGGGCCAGTTTGTGCTTTTACACTCTCACTATCTGACTTCTGTTTATGGTCAGACCACCAACCAAGGTTTGAATGGCCGAGGCATTTTGCAGTGTGATGTGGGTTCAAATCTTTCCCAGATCAGATGTCTGTTTAGTCCCAAAAAATAGAGTTCTCCATAATTACCAGGGACCATAACCATTTTCTTTCTTCTTTGGTTGTTTTTTTTTTTGTTGTAATCAAACATAGTTTCAAAATAGAAATTAATATTATTTCTTAGTTACTTGCATTTACATGATGAGAAAATGCTGAGAGAGGAAATCTATAAATGGGCTAGATACACCTGTTAACACAGGAGGTGGGAGCAACCTAAGTCTGAGTGAGGTTGAAAGCAGTATCTTGGGCAGAGTCACATGTATAAACACCTCGCCATAAGAATCTCTTTAAGATTATTCCCCAGGAGGTCTTTCATAAAGGGTGATGGAGCCATCTTTGTCCAAATTTGCTTTGGGAGAGTATTCAACCTCTTAATAATAGAAACTGAACAGGACTACTCTCTGAGTACCAGCAAGAGCTGCCCCTGTGGGGAAATTATAAAGCCAGAGGTCTAATATCAGGGTCTCCAGGTAAAGGCACATTTTAAACCTCAGATTTTTAATCTAATTTGGGAATAAGGGTGATTTATGTTCTCTCTGATAGGCCATCGTGTTCTGAAAAGGAAATGGATAAAGTCCCTGTTTAGTCCTCACTGCCCTTCTTGCGTAGGATGAAGCTGGACACTAATTTATTTAGGTACCTCCAAGTCTTCATAGCAGCTAAGTGTTCAGTTTAAAATTATATATTTCAGGGCATGGCTTCTTAGAGTCTCAGTACATTTTAACATGTTTGTTAAAGGATAATTACAAATCTGCAAAAAGAACTGGTGGCGAACTCTTTGTGCAATTATGCTATGAAAAGTTTCCTAATTTCAATAAATTACTTATAAAAAAGAAAATACATAAATTGGACATCTGAAAAGGAAATGTATACCTTTGACATTTCTATATCAACTGGAGTTACTTCCAAGTAAAATGTAAAACACCCAAATGTGATCCATACTAAACGTGCCTGTGTTTAATGTAATGCATATGAAATGCTTAGAAAAGTAACTGGCACATTTTGAGTGTGTGTTAAATGTTAGCTATCAATTTATTATAATATTTTAAAAGGTAGGGTGCCAGCCTGACACAAAAGAGAACACGCTGCATGATTCCACTTATATG
>PVJN01056225.1:0-12838 GCA_004026805.1 Lasiurus borealis | reverse complement strand
AATATCCTACTTATGTGTCCTGTATTTGTCTCCCTAATCGACAAATTTAGGCTCAAATCTTTACCATAAAATCTATTTCTGCGGGAATCCCAACAATGATGTATATTGGAGGTATCTCAAGATATTGAGATAATATTGAGGTATCTCAAAATTAATATTTAAACACCATTTTTTATTCTCCAGGGTCAGCTAGCAGAGTGGAAGAATGGGAAAGAAGTACAAGCTTCTCCATTTCAGTTCTTCCTTAGAAGGTGGACACATTATTTTAAATGAGGGAAAATTAGCCCTTGAACATTACAAAAAGCTGTTACTGCTTCATGGAAGATGCCCTCTGTAGCATGCATGAGTGAATGCCTGAGCACAGGTTTTGGCAAACATCTTGTGATATTTACCCACACTATACAGTCTGTTGTCTTTAAAGTAAATAACATGGAACCTATTGATAATGGGAAGAATATTTTCTGTGTCAGAGCCAAGCCCTCAAATAGCTACAAATATACTTCTTAATAATTCTTACCCCTCATAATGATTATCAGTCATTTGGTCCTGTCCAATTTGTCCATGGAGATATTTTATCATAAAGAAATGCCTTTGAAATTTGATCCTGTTAAAAATATACACACTTCCCCTAGCCACTGTAGCTCAATTAATTGTGAGCACAATTTCATGGACTGAAAGATCACTGGTTAAATTCTCAGACAAGGCACATACCCAGGTTACATGTTGATGATACTTTCTCTCTCTCTTTCTCCCTTATCTGCCTCCCTTCTTCAACTTTCATTCCCCTTTTATATAGATAGATAGATATAGATATAGATATAGGTAGATATGGATATAGATATATAGATATGTAAAGCATACAGACCTAAGGAATTATCCTAAAAAATTATCCTTGCATTCAAATAGATCATAATACTTATTTATACTTCTGGGTTACAGAATCAAAACATAAAAATGCTATCATGTTATATTGGTTCAATGTTTGTGTTGTATCGGTATTGCCAATAGTAACCCCTCTTTCCTTGACAACCTGACTGGCAATGACACATGGGGAAGGTGGATGGAAAAGGGCTCCGATCTTACAGAAGAGTATGATTTGTATTTACTATACACCAAATATCTCATGGATATTAGGGCAAAACAAAATATCCAAGATCTTTTGGCATAAAACAAATATCGTAGTAGTCATGTAGGACAGGACCAAATGTCCTGCAAGACTAATGACCATAGCTTTTAATGCTGGACACTCTGAATATGTGAGGAGCAACCAAGTGATAAGGAGTAATATGTTGCATACTAATAGAACTAATTCCGTACATCTAATACTATGGCAAATATATGCTAAAGCCCAGATATAACACTACTTTGTGCTAATCAATTTATTTATAAAATTATTAATCCTTCCTAAAGCAAGTAATCTATATTATGGAAAATGTAACCATGTTAATGTGGACATATTTCACCTATAAGTGGAATTAATCTGACTATGAAGGCACAAACATTTATTTATTTATTTATTTATTTATTTATTTATTTATTTAATATATTTTATTGATTTATTACAGAGAGGAAGGGAGAGAGATAGAAAGTCAGAAACATTGATGAGAGAGAGACATCGATCAGCCACCTCCTGAACGCCCCACAGTGGAGATGTGCCCACAAGCAAGGTACATGCCCCCAACCGGAATCAAACCTGGGACCTTTCAATCCGCAAGCCGATGCTCTATCCACTGAGCCAAAACTGGTCTCGGCAAGGCACGAACTTTTAATATTACCTTTCAGCACTTTCCTAATTTTCTTAAGAATCACAAAAGGTTTCACTAACAATTCTGCATCCTCGACTTCTCCAGTTTACCTTATTATTTAGTAGAGCTAAGAAGGGGACCAGGAAATGTTATCTAATATCTGCTCCTTCCTCTTCCTGTCTTATTTTCTCTGGATGCAAGAGGTATTTAGCAGACAGTTAGACCAGATCACTAATTTTTCTCCTGATTACAATAAACTAACATCTAGAGATGGGGCATTTGTCCAAATCAAATAGAACAGTCTCATCCCACCTCATTCTTCATTGTATATATTATTTCATGAATTCCCAGTATTTTTATATATTGATACAGAACTCAACTAAAAGGAAGTATTCTAAGAAACTCACTACTAGACTCATAGACTGCCTTGCTGGCCAACTCAGAGTTCAGATTTTTTCCCCAATTAATTTAAAAATCACTCTTTAATAGAAAATAACATATTATTCATTAAAAGTTGGTATTACACTATTTGAAATAGATTTATAAGGTAGATAAAACCACATAAAGATTTCTTAGGCACTCATTTTTATAACTCAGCACCAATTAGTTATAGTTCTAAAATATCATCACTAGTTTAAATTTACAGAATTGTTCTTAAGAGAGGTTGCATTCTGTTAAAAATCTTCTGTGCAGCTAAAGAAACAAGCAACAAATGAAAGACAACCTAAAAAATGGGAGCAAATTTTGTACATTAAATATCTTATAAGAGGTTAATATCTGAAATACATACAGAACTCATAGGACTCAATAGTCACAATGAATCAAATTAAGAATTAGCCTGGCCAATTTGGCTTAGTGGTTAAGCATTTACCTATGAGCCAGAAGGTCATGGTTCCATTCCAGGCAGGGAAAATACTCAGATTTCGGTCTCAATCCCCAGTGTAGGGTGTGCAGGAGGCAGCTGATTAATATTTGTCTCATATTATTGATGTTTCTCTCTCTCTCTCCTTTCCTTTCTTCCCTGAAATCAATAGAAATATATATTTTAAAAAATTAGCAGTGGAGCCCTACCTGTGTTGCTCATTGTTTGAGCATGGACTCATGAACCAGGAGGTTAAGGTTTGATTCCAGATCAGGACAAATTTCCAGTTTGTAGGTATGATCCCTAGTAGGGATCATGCAGGAGGCAGGGAAATCAATGATGGTCTCTCATCATGGATGTTTCTATCTGTCTCTCCCTTTCCCGGAAATGAACAGAAAAAATTGGCAGGGAACCTGTACAGATATTTTTCTGAAGATGACATGCAAATAGCCAACAAATACATGAGAATGTACTCCAAAACCTTTAAGGAAATGCAAACCTGAGCCACAATGAGATATCATTACACACCTATTAGAATGGCAAACATTAAGAAGACAAACAAATGTTGATGAGGATGTGAACCAAAGGAAATTTTTGGACACCATGGGTGGGAATGTAAGTTGGTATAACCACCATGGAGAACAGAATGGAAAATCTTTAAATCATTAAAAATAGAACGGTTATCTAGCACAGAAAAAAAAAATGCCACTTCTTGGTATATATTCAATAGAAATGAACCGAATATTCAAAAGACGTCTACACTTCCATGAATGTTGCTGCATTTTTCATAATAAAAAAAAAACCAGTCTGAGATAAAGAAAGACATTACACATGTAAAGAACATTGGAAGAATTACCACAGATTAGGGGAAGCTGAAATCAAATCATTGTATTAGAAGACAGAGTCAAAAATATCACTGAATCAGACAATCAAAGAAAAAACAACACTTAAAAAACAAGACAGCTTAAGGAAGTTAAGGGACAATGTGAAATGTAACAATATTACAATAGTAGGTATGCCAGAAGAGGCAGAAAGGGAGAAAGGAACAGAGAAGTTATCTGAAGAACTAATGGCAGACAACTTCCCTAACCTGTAAAAGGAAAATGTCACACAGGTTCAAGAGTTACAGAGACCTCCAAACAAGAAGAACCCAAAGAGGATCACGCCCAGACACATCATAATTAAAATGCCAAAAATCAAAAACAAAATGAGAATCTTAAAGGCAGTAAGAGAAAAGAAAACTGTTTCCTACAAAGTAATTCCCATGAGGCTGACACTTGATTTCTCATCAGAAACTCTACAGGCCAGCTATAAATGGCATGGGATATTCAAGGTAATGGAAAGTAAGCATCTGAGACCAAGATTACTATATTCAGCAAGGCTATCATTCAAAATAGACAGTAAAATAAAGAGCTTCCCACAGAAAAAAGGCTAAAGTAGTGTATTACCACCAACACAGCTTTACAAGAAATACTAAAGGGACTGTGATAATGAGAAGAAGAAACAAAGAAGACATAGCCATACAGAATGAAAATGGCAATAAATAAGTACCTATCAATAGTAACCCTATATGCAAATGCATTAAATGTTCCAATCAAAAAGCGTGGGGTACAATGTATAAAAAACCAACTATATGCAGTCTGTAAGAGACATATCACAAAACAAAAGACACATGGAGGATGAGAATGAAGAGATAGAAATAGTTTTTCCATTCAAATGGAAAATAAAATAAAAGCAAAATAGCAATATTTACATCCAACAAAATAGACTTTAAAATTAAGGCCATCACAAGAGACAACAAAGGTCACTACATAATACTAAAGGTATCAATCTAATAAGAGGATATAACCACAATACAGGAATATATATATATATATATATATATATATGTGTGTGTGTGTGTGTGTGTGTATGCAATATATATATATATATATATATATATATATATATATATATATACAAACTTCTAGAGGATTTTAACACAGAGCAGAGAGATTGGCAAAAATACAGTCTTTAACGCCCCTCTGACTTCACTGGATAGATCTTCCAGAAAAAAATTAAAAAGGAAACAAATACCCTAAAGGACACACTGGATCAGATGGATTTAATTGGCATTTATAGACCATTTCCCCCCAATGCAGCAGAATATACATTCTTCAAGTGTTGATGAAAATGTGAAGAATCATATGAATGGATCATTCACAAATATAGACCAAATGTCAGGACACAAAACATGTTTCTACAAGTTCAAGAAGAGTATAATCATATCAAGCATTTTCTCAGATCACAGTGGTAGAGTTTAGAAATCAACTACACTAACATCAACCAAAAACATTAACATACATGTTATTAAACAATGAATGGGTTACTAATGAGAGCAAGAAAGAACTCAAAAACTTCCTGGAAAGAAATGAAAATGAACACACAATATCCCAAATCTCTGGGACATAGCAAAAGTAGTCCTCCTGAGAGGGAAATTCATAGCACTACAGGCATACCTCAAAAAACAACTAAAGTCAGAAATAAACTATTTAACTATAGAAGTTAAAAAACTAGGATGAGAACAATAAGAAAATCAGAGAGTAAGAAGAAGGAAGCAAATAATAAAGATTACAGCAGAAATAAATAATGTAGAGCCAGAAAATATACAAAAAAATCAATGAAATCAAGATCTAGTTCTTTGAAAGGATAAACAAAATTGATAAACCATTAGACAGACTCCTCAAGAAACAGAGAGAGAGAGAACCCAATAAATAAAATCAGCAATGAAAGTGGAGAAGTAACTGCTAACACTACAGAAATACAAAGGATTATAAGAAAATACCAGGAACAACTATATGCCAACAAGCTGGACAATTTGGATGAAATATACAAATTCCTAGAAAAATACCATGCCCTAAAACGGAACAAGAATAATAAAAGAAAAAAAAATCCTAAATAAGCCAATTCAACTCAAAAAATAGAAGCTGTAATTTAAATCAAAACAAAACAAACTCCCACCAAACAAAACCTAGGTCTGCCCAGATTCACAGGGGAGTTACCACAATCATTCAAAAATAACTATCACCTATACTCCTCAAACTATTTCAGAAAATCCATGAGGAATGAACATTTCCAAACTCTTTTTATGAGGCCAGCATTAAACTAATTCCAAAACCAGGTAAAGACACTACACAGAAAGAGAATGACAGACAGGTCAATATCCCTGATGAAAAATAGATGCCAAAATCCTCAACAAAATATTAGCAAATCTCATCTAGCAATATATTATGAAGATCATACATCAGATCAAGAGGGATGTGTTCCAGGGATGCATGGCTGGTACAATATTTGCAAATCAATAAATGAGATAAATCACATAAACAAATTGAAAGACAAATATCACATGATCATATCAATAGACAGATAGATAGAACGCAACACCCATTTGTGATAAACACTCAGCAAAGTGAGATTATCTCAACATGATAAAAGCCATATATGACAAACCTACAGCCCAACATCATATAAAATGGGCAAAAACTGAAACAATTTCTCTGAAGAATAGGAAGAGAAATGCCCTCTTTCACTATTTTTGTTCAACATAGTACCGGAAGTGCTAGCCACAGTGACAGACAAGAAGAAATAGCAGGCATCAAAATTGGAAAATAAGAAGCAAAACTGTCATTATTCACACATAACATAATATCATACACAGAAAACCCTAAAGACTCCATTAAAAATACTACACTTAATAAATGAATTTGGCAATGTAGCATGAAACAAAATTAACACTCAGAAATCTATGGTGTTTTTATACATCTATAATTATCTCACAGAAAGAGATACTAAAAAACCATTGTATTTACCATTGCAACAATAAAAACTTAAGATACCTGGAAATAAACTAAACTCAGAAAGTAAAAGAATTGTACTCAGAAAACTACAGAATGTTGAAGAAAGTGACAGAGGAAGACATAAGAAAAGGAAGAATATACTGTGTTCATGGGTTGGTGGAATCAATATCTTTAAAATGTCCATTCTACCGAAATCAATCCATAGATTCTTTGCAAGATATCTATTAAAATACTAATGGAATATTTCACAAACCTAGAGATACCAATGGAATATTTCATTAAGATACCAATGTAATATTTCACAAACCTAGAACAAAATCTCCATAAATTCATATGAAATAAAATGAAAACCTCAAAGAGCTTTAGCAATCCTGAGAAAGATGATCAAAGCTGGAGGATTATAATACCAAATATCAAGGTCTATTACAAAGCCACAATTGTCAAAACTGCCTGGAACTGGCACAAGAACAGACATATAGACCAAACAGAACTAAATAGAGAACCCAAAAATCAACCCAAGCCATTATGCTCAATTAATATTTGACAAAGAAGGCAAGAGCATGCAATGGAGTCAAGATAATCTCTTTAATATATGGTGATAGGAAATTTGATAAGATAGATGCAAAAAAAAATAGACAACCAAATTACACCATACACAAAAATAATCTCAAAATGGATGAAGGATTTAAACCTAGGATGGCAAACCATAAAAATCTTAGAAGACTCCACAGACAGCAAAATTGCAGACATATGTTGTAGAAACATCTTTACCAATACAACACCTAGGGCAATGAAAACTGAGGAAAAATTAAGCAATTGGGACTACATCAAAATAAAAAGCTTTTGCACGGCAAAAAACAAAAACGAAAAACAAAATAAAAAAACAAAACAAAAAAAATAACCATCAACAACAACAAAAAAAGAAAAAACACAAGAAGGCCACTGCATCAGAGAACATATTTGACAATGTTATCTATGATAAGGGTTTAATCTCCAAAATTCACAGGGAACTCATACAACTTTCCAACAGGAACATAAACAATCCAATAAAAAAATGGGCAAAGGACCTAAATACTTTTCAAAAGTGGATGTACAGAAAGCCAAGAGATACATGGAAATCTGCTCCAAGTCATTAATCATCTGAGAGATGCAAATCAAATTGACAATGAGGTACCATCTCACACTTGTCAGAATGGCTATCATCAACAAATCAACAAATGACTAGTGCTGGAGAGGATACAGAGAAAAAGGAAACCTTTTACATTGCTGGTGTGAATGCAGACTGGTGCAACCAATGTTTTTTCAGTAAAAAGCAGTATGGACTTTCCTCAAAAATATTAAAAATGGAAATCCCATTTGACCCAATAATGAAACTTCTAGAAATAGATCCCAAGCAGTCAGAAAGACCTATCAGAGCAGATACATGCACTCCTAAATTCATAGCAGCACAATTTACAATAGCTAAGATTTGGAAACATCTAATTCCCCTTCAGCTGATGAGTGGGTTAGAAAACTGTGGTACAACTACACAATGGAATACTAAGCTGCTGTAAAAGAGAAGTTAAGTCTTACAATTTGCAACAGTGTGGATAGAACTGAAGAACATTATGCTAAGCAAAAGAGCCAGAGAAAAATAAATATCACATGATCACATCCATTTGTAAAATATAATGAACAACATAAACTGGTAAACAAAAATAGAGCAAGATAAAAAATGGAACATTTCAGAATCTTAATAAAAAAAGCCCTGGGTTGTACCATGTAATGACTGACCCTGTATAAAAAGATGTTATATACTCAATGGTATGTTATTCAAACATGAAACAAAAAATTCCTTCTAATTGTGAAAACACATTGTTCTTGAATATTGTGAGAGACATCAGATCAGAACCAATACCATATCCTAATATATAAAAACCCAGAGTTAGTAACATCCAAAACAACTGATGGCTTGACCGACCAGAAGTCAGTCCTCTAGTCAGTCCTGGGTTGCTGTGGGGACCCAATACTGACTAACACCATTGCTGGTTCAGTGACCCAGCACTGACTGCCAAGGGGACTGCCGATCAGTCCAGGAGAGAAGCCTGGAGAGATAAGCAGGGTCTGATCCTTAGCCTCCATGGAAGCTGTTGATCAGCCCTTGCCTATCCCTCTCTCTACCTACTTTTCTGATCAGACCCAGAGACAGATCCAAAGACTCTGGCATAGAAACCAACCAATCAGAACCAAATCTGGGTGAATTGCAAAGGCGGAACCGAAGGTGGGGGCTGAGGAGGGGTTTTCAGGGTAACAGCTGTTTGATATAAGATGTAAGAAAGTGGTCCAATTTTTTAATGACTGGTTTGGCAGTATAGTGCATATGGTTATCAGTCCAGATATAGGGATTATGTATTTCTGTCCACCAAGAGCATCTCCTGCTGCCAAATAAGGCTTTCCTCCCCATTTAAGCAATCCGATCTTATATAATCTATCTATACTAACAAGAGGGTAATATGTTAATTAGACCGTCTCAATTGGCCATCTTCCAGACATCTGACCTCCTTCCAGACAAAGCCATGGAGGCTAAGGCCAAGACAGAGGCAATTAGGGGATATCAGGCAGGCAGGCAGGTGAGGGATTAGGAGCCACTGGCCTCAGATTGTAAGAGGGATGTCTAACTGCCAGTTTAGACCTGATCCCTGTGGACATCCCCCAAGACATCCCATATTAGAGAGGGTTCAGGCTGGGTTGAGGGAAACCCTCCCTTGTGCATGACTTTCGTGAACCAGGCCACTAGTAATAATATAACAAACATAGACTCTTAGAATGCTTAATTCATAGAAACAGAGACTAGAGTAGTGATTATGAGAGCCTGGGGACTCAGGAAAATAAAGATTTGCTGATCAAAGGGTACAAAATTGGAATTAAAAAGATAACTTAAGTTCTGCAGATCTGTAAAGCATTGTGATTATAGTCAACTAAAGGCCCACTGCACAAAATTCATGCAAGAGTAGGCTTTTCTTTCCCTGGCTGCAAACACCAGCTTTCCTCTGACAACCAGGACTCAGGCTTCTCTCCCAGCCAGAGCTTCATCTGGAAAGACGCCTGGTCTAACTGGCATATCACACTTTAACTATTATAGATTTTATTATTATAGATAATATTTCTAAGTTGTTAAGAGACTAGATCTTAAATGTTCTCACCACAAAAAAAGAAACGATTATGTGTATTGGTAGGGGCTTTCTATCGTTACGGTGTTAATCTTATCTACTATACAAATGTATTCCAATAATATGTTGTAAAACTTAAAATTAAACCAGATTTATGTCAATGGTTTTTCAATAAAAATAACGTCCTCCAAAAGTCAAAAGTGTTAAGGAAATATACGTTAAAAGCACAATGAAATACTACTCTAAACCTCACAGATTGGCTAACATTATAAAGACTGATAACACCAAGGGTTGTTGAGGGTATAGCCTCTATACTATAGAGAAACTAGAACTCTCAGGTACCAGACATTGGAATGTAAAGCAGGACAATACTTTGGCAAAGAATTTGGCAGTCTCTTTAAAAATTTAAAAAAAAAACAAAAAACTTTTACCCTTTGAACTTCCCTATATTCCAGCCCTTCCACTAATAGCTGTTTACCCAAGGGAAATGCATGCAAATGCTTAAAGAAGACATGTATATGAATATTAGTGGCAGCTTTATTTTGTATATCTGTAACTGGAAACAATGTAAATGTACTGATACATACAACAACATGGATGTTTCTCAAAATACTTTTGCTGAATTATACAGAAACCAGGATACATATGGCATGGTCCATCTATGAAAAATTCCAGAAAAAGCAAACTAATCTAAAGATAACTAACAAATCATCATGCCTGAGGGGAGAGAAAAGGAGAAGTAGAACAAACTTTTGGGGGTGATGGATATGTTCACTATCTTAATTATGAAAATGATTTTAGGGGTGCAAACATATGCCATATTTTTCAGACTATACAGTTAAGTATGTAAATTTTATTGTACATGAATTCTATCTCAGCACAGATGTTTGGGAAAAAGTGTAAATTTTAGTTTTTGTTATTTTTGCTAGTATATATTGACATTATATCCTGGGATTATAATGCATTCCATATTTATTTTAGTAATTGCCTTTTAACATATACACTTGTTAGACTATTCTGCAGAAAACATTAGTTAATTGAAACAATTTACTTCTCTATTTCCCTGCCCTTCTGTCTATGCTTTTGCTGTGTTTTTTTTATTGAACTAAGATCTCGTATTAATGTGGGAAAGAAATTAAAATCACAGCACAAATTATACAACTTGCTGTGATACCATACATTTTAGTCAACAACATTTCTTTTTATCACCAGAAGCTTCCATTTGAGCTGGTCCTATGATTTTCCTTTTATCTGTTAATGTAATGAATTACCTTTCTTAGTTTTCAAATGCTGAATCAATCTTAGGTTGCAGAAAATTCTATTTGATAGTAATCTTACAAAAATATTACTATACTCAATATGCTGATATTTGGTCAATAAATGATACAGCCCTTTCATATAACTTGTTTTCATTAACTACTTGAGGATGCTTCTGTCTTCATTCTATGCTAATCTGGTACAGCCACTTTTAGGCATTTTGTATATTACATATTTAACAATGGAAGTAACTGTTTTATTTTAACTCATTTTTTGTATAAATGCATTAACATATAATCAGCTAACGTGCATTTTTTTTTGAAGTTAGCTCACATACTAAGATGTAGAGCTGAGACCAGAAGCACAATTGTCTAGTTCTAGATTCTTTTGTTGTTCCTAATACTCAGTGGAAGATATTTCTTCCATAGATTTTTTTTTTGAGACAGTGGAAGGATGTCAGAAGAGAGAGAGAAACTTAGATGAGAGAAAGACACGTGGATTGGTTTCCTCCTCAAATGCCCTGCTAGGGTATGAGGATGGAATCTGTAATCCAGGTGTGTGAGCTGGACGGGGATCAAACCTAATAAAAACTTGTGTTTAATGGCTCTACTTCTGAGAAAAACCAGCCAATACCAGCTTTAGGTTCTTAAAACTAAGAGATCGTGATCATTTGAGTTTATTTTCCTTTCTTTGAGACTAGAACACAGAAACCTGACAGAAGCTGAATTTCCAAAATAAGTACAATGTAAGTGTGTGAATAAAGCTAGCCACAGACAGGTTTGTATATACTTCAGCTAACAATAAAAGCTCTGTTTTAGGGAAGTAAGAAGCATGAAGGAATAGTGCCCCAAAGATTGCTCTGTGGCTCTAGCTCAGTCACTCTGCATGTTACTACCATCTTAGAAATTTTAAAACAAATACCTGTTTCTAGGATCTCATATAGAAAACTGAGTCCCAACTTGGGGGAGGAACATGGGCACAGGTAACTGTACAGTTCTCCAGATGCTTCTCATAGCTATCTATGTTTTCAAACTACAGATGTTCCAGGCCTATTTGTAAATTGTAGTTTCTGAAATCCTTTTTCTGCCTTGTCCTGATCATAAACAGCTCCCCTGCATAGCAAGACTTCATATCTTACCGATTTTAGGATCTATAGACATACTTATCATTGTCTCCCCTCTACATTATTTACGCCCATCAGATAGAATTGTCCTCTAAACTCCCTGCCAAAGAAATAGATTTGATAATCTCTGTGGCAATGTCCCAGTCACTGCCAGGACATCTAATTCCTCTGTGTCTTATCTCTCCTGACATTTGTTTTCCATTCATTTAAAATACAAAGAGGAGCTGGCTGAGGCTGCACAGGTAAAGAAGACATCCACAGTCTCCCTGTGCACTGTGTCTTCTTGAGGTGGGTAACAAGGGGCACACATCACTGTGTTTCCTTTTGTACAGTATTTCTGTCAGGACTGATCCAGCCCTGGTCCTTCTAGGAATAATTTTTCCTGGTTCTGTGAAGGCTAAATTGAGCATTCAAAACTGCACATATTCTTAACTACTACAGGAGATCCTTGAGCTTTATTCCATATGTATTGTGTAACTTGCTTATTTTTAATTGATTTGGGTACAGGAGGGAAAAAAGGAACAGTCTTTCTTAATGAAAAGAAAAGAGGTTTAGCTCCAAGCCATCATGACTCAGTGGTTGGAGAGTCAACTGCCTCTAACTCCTAGAAGAGTCCCTCCCCTTCCATTCCTGGTTAAGTCTGGTTAAGTGGAAGTTCCTAGGTTATAGGTTCTATGTTGCCCTTTTTCTTGGCATCTATAGGAGGCAACTAATAAATATGTCTCTCTTGCTTAGATGTGTCTCTCTCTGCTTTCCAGCCTCTCCCCCTCTCTTCCTCCATCACTCACTCTTTTGCTTCTGACCTTCCCTCCTTTTCTCCCTTTCACAGTCTCTGAACATAAATGGGAAAAATATCTTTGAGGAGG
>PVJN01056224.1:0-12838 GCA_004026805.1 Lasiurus borealis | reverse complement strand
GTGGTTATAGAAGTGCTGGGCACGTAGTGATCCCTCAACTCAACAACAGTAATGACTGCTTTGATGACCACTTCTCATTTTCGTATGACATTCGGCATCCAATTTAGTGTCTTGCATGTGTTAGGTGCACAATCATATTTCCCTTTTTTTTTGTTTTCAAAGAAAAAAAAATACACACAAATCTAAGAAACAATATGTGTATTGGCAACATTTTAAATAATAGAGGAAATATGTAGAAAGTGAAAAAGCTTCTCCCTTCCTCAATTTCCACGCCAGAAGTAACTGATGCTACTAGTTCGCTAGCATTCCTCCCAGACGTATGTGTGTGTGCATGTGCGTGTGCGTGTGCGTGTGCGTGTGTGTGTGTGTGTGTGTGTGTGTGTGTGTTTATAAAAATAGCATTACACTAAGCACAGATTTTGCACATGGAGGAATGCCTATATCTTCCCGAGAGTGACCTGCTTTGGGTGAGCCCGGTGCCAGCGACCCTCCCTGTGGGACATCAGAATGGTGCCTTATTTTCTTGGTTGCTTTCAAAGGGTGACACCTTTTCCTGTTATGGAGGAGGAAATGGGGAGGGTGCACGTGGAGGGTCTCTCTATGGGACACTGAGGCAGAGGAGGTGGCTTCTGCCGCTTTGGGCTAAAGGTGCACAGCATGACCCCCGCTAGTCACGGAGGAATTGTGCCCTCGGTCTCCGCTTTCTCTTTAAGGCCAGGCGGTAGAGCCCTAGGCTGAGACCAATTCTGAGAAAAAGAGCGTCTGAATCAGTATAAAAACAGTTATTTTGCAAAAGGGCAAACTGAAAAAAAAAAGTTTTAAGGAGCATTACAGTTATAGAAACGTGTCGCCTAAAATACTCAGTGACGGTTTGTGGGAATGCTGTGAGCCACATTATGAAAGAAGGGCTCGGGGCAAGAGTTCTCGGGGGTAATCTAGAAACCAACCCTATGCCCCGAGCGTGCCCGATCCACCCTGGGGATGTCACAACGCACAGCTGCCGGGGCCAGGATGCGGGACCCACGGGACGCAGCCGTGGCCCCCCAGACCCCAGTTAGAAGCGTGAGGGAAGGATTCATCTCGGAGCAGCCAGTGCCTGGCCTGCTCCCCCTCCCCCCTCCAGGCCCCAGCACACTCTCTCAACAGCTGGCATCTGCACTTTGATTAAGAAGAAAAAAGGAGTCCATCCATACTTCCTCGATTGCCAAGGCCCTTTCACCACTGGAACGATGGAGATTAGGTAAAAGTAGACACAGTCCTGACTTGTTCCTTAGCAAGGGTCACGAGGACCACGCTGGAGCTGATCCCCGCGTGTAGCCTTTACCCCTTGGTGTCTCGAGCTTGTTCGGAGACCAGAGCCCTCCGCCCGTTCTTCTGCGTGGCCAGCCTGCTGTCTGCCTCCTCTCCAGCTCAGATCCCGCTCAGCTCTGCTCCCTGGTTGTCATCTCCTCTCCCCTGCAAATTCCCAGTGTCAGTGGGGTGCATCGGTGGTGACACAGGGCAGGACCAAGTTGCTTCATGAATTGGGTACCTTAGCGTTGACTCTGGAACGGGGCTCAGACACGCGCTCCTTCCTGACCTTGTAGAAACACTGCCAGTGACCCTGCTAATGTGGTGCCCAGGGAGAATGAATGCTTTCTCGGCAGCATGGTGGCAGGACCCCCTGTCCCCACCAAGATTAGAAAGGGACCGAGAAGCCCAGCGAGCTGCAGACTGGACACCAGGGAGCTGAGCCGTACACCAGCTCTTCGGCCTGGGCAGTCTGAGTAACTTCTCTGGACTTCAACTTTTGCATCTTTAAAACGGGACAGGGGCCCTGGCCCTCCCTCACGCACAGGGTGGATGTGGAGCTCATGTAAGTGAGCTGGCAGGCACCCAGCTGCTGACTGCTCATGGTGTCTGAGAATGGCTCCCTCCGCAGGCACCTTAAAGGTCCTAACGATCTGTTAATTTCTCTTCCCCACTTTGGTGTGTTTCCCCCTGAGGTATGTGGTCCATAGCATGATGCCATGGCCCCAGGAGGGGTTTGCTAACTTAGATGGATGACTGCAGGACTGGGTTTCCATGCTTAGTCACCAAGCACCCAGTCAGCTCACTGACTGTCAGGCATGGTCAGCAAAGAGACATGCATAGCCAACATTCTGAACAAAACGGATGGTATAGAATGACAACCTGAAAGAAGGGGCCTACTTCAGATGCTCAGGGAGAATTCTTGTTGAGGGAGTCCATCTAGGCTGTGTCCTAGGGCGGGAGAAGGAGCCAGCTGGGAAGGGAAAGAACTGGTGTTGAAGGTGGGAGAAGGGCCATTCAGGAAGACAGGACAGCCAGTGCAAAGGCCCTGGGGAACGGAGGTCCTTGGCGTGCGTGAGGGATCGTGGAGGCAGGTGTGGTGTCTGGTTGGCTGGGCACCCTGCGTGGGTCAGAGGTGGCGGCCTCTGTGCTTCTGCAAAGCCCCCGGGAGAAGCTGAGGAGTGGGGCCTCGGGCCTCGGTGGGTGGGACCCACCAGCTCCAGGAAGAATCTGAAGCAGAGGAACTTGGCAGAAACCCAACTTCTCTAAAAATATTATAAGCCCGTGGCCCGCAGAGGCGGATTGCAAGGCTCTCTGACAGCCAGGTCCCGACCGTTGAGACCCAGTGTGGTCCTGGCATTGAGCAATCGGGCTCTGCCCTGGCGCCGTACCCACTGCCTGCCCCACCCTGCCTGCTCCCTTGGAAGGAGAGGAGTGGAGAGGCAGCCACTGGGTGCCTCTGTGTGAGTGTGTGCCTGTGGATGCACATGTGGCTGTGCGTGTGAGTGTGTCTGTGTTTGGATGTGTGTGCATGAGTGTGCACGTGTGACCTCAGGTGCTAGTGTTAGGTGCTTTTTGAAGACGAGAGTCCCAGGCTGACCCCTGGGTGGCCTTTTCTCTAAGGACAGCCAGGAAGCCTCCGAACCAATTTACTGAGCTCTTCCTATGTGTGCCGGGCTCTGTCAGATCTCCCAGGGGTGTAACCCATGACCCTGGGAGATAAGAACTCAACGGTCAGGGGTGTAACCCACTGGATGCAGCAGAACTGAAGTCTGGGGACGTGAGGTCATTTTCCTGAGGGCACGCAGCAATGGGGTGCGGAGCCAGGAAGTGGGGTCCAAGGCTAATACCCTCACACTGCACTCCACGGCCTCACGGAGAGGGACAGCCAGCTCCCCCCGGCTGCAGAGGATGCTCTCTGTGCAGGGGCCACCTTCTCTCTCCCGCATTTAGTCTGCCAGGTGGGACCCTGGCCTTCCTTCGGGCTTCTTAACCCTTTTGGTGACGATGCAGGGAGGCCTGACCTCAGCCTGGCTATGGCTGGAGAACCGTGGGGGCAGAGAATGTGGTCTAAGGCCTCTAGCTAAGAGCCACTGGAGTCGGGTGGAAACATTTGCCCCCCTGTCTCTAAAGCCTGCTCCCTTCGGTTACATTCCAGGCAGACAGCCGCACTCTGGCATCTTGCTGGTGCCTTCGGAGAAGGTCAAACTCAGTCAGAGCAGGTCGAAGTGATGCCAGCCCCCCGCCCCCCAGCCTCCTGTTCCTCGGGGGTCAGCGCCTCGTGGCCCCGGAGGAAGGCCAGCAGGGTGGCTCTGATTTCCTTCCTGATGTCCACTGCACAGCGGTTCAGCATTGACTTTCTGCAGCCTTCGGCTGCCTCCCATGCAGAGTGGAGTGCATTGGGATGCTGGTGGGAATGCAGACCTGTCACCTCCATTCCTCTGGGGCTGTCCACTGGTGGCCCCAGCTCCTGGCATACAGGTGGCAACAGTGGCGCCAGCTTTGAGAGGTCTGTGGTGGGTGTGGTACCCTGAGCCCAGGTCCTGGAGCCCTGCTGTGTGGCCCCCCCTTCCAGCCCGTCATCCGAACTTTCTAGCCACAGGGCCACTGGTGCTCTCAGTGCCTTGAATTCTCCGTTAGGGACATGAGGATAGCAGCAGCCTCCACCTCACTGGACCGCGTGGGGACTGAGGATTGACTTGTGTGACACCCTTGGCTGGCACGTAGAAAGTGCTCCCTGCATGGAGCTGTGATTGTTACCTTCTCGAAGGAGGGGAGAGGGGTTCTGAGCTCGGCCTTGGCCAGGAATCGGCGCCCATCTGCGTCTCATCCTCCCACTTTGCAGAAGGGGAACAATGAAGCTCAACACATTCAGACCCGAGAAGGGATCAGGCTCCTGGTTTAGCTACTGAAACGGCTCTCTCCTCTTCTTTCTCCTCTTGAATGTCATGGAAGCCAGTGCCCCCAGTATCTCCCTTGTAAAAAAACAAGTGCAGACTGTCAGCACCATCACCGTTACCTTCTGCCCTGGGGAGCGTGGATGCTACTGCTGAAACATCCCAACGCACACGGACCATCCTGGGGCTGCTTCTTTCTGACGTGGAGATGAAGCCTGGGACAATGCTGAGCCTAGGGGCTGCCAGAGCGCCTCAGAATCAGGTGGTGTGGAGAGTGGTCCCCAGGCCCTGGTGTCCGAGGCCCCAGTTCAAACCCTGGCTTTGCTCATCGTCATCGCATCGCTCTGGCTTAACCATGCCGGCCTCAGTTTACCTATCTGTAGGGGGCTTTTGTGAGGTTGTCCCTGGTAGGTAGCCAACCCTTCCTATGTGCGTGTTGTTATGACTATCATGATCGGCCCTCTCCTTGTACAGGTTGGAAACTGAGGCCTGGAGATATGATCACCACCTGCTCTTTGCAGAAGAAATGTGACTGCAGAGCTGACGAACTTTATTCCTCGCCGAGAAGGGAGTTTTGTTCTAGGGCCGTGGTCGGCAAACTGAGCGGCTCTTTGGCCCCTTGAAGCGTGGCTCTTCCACAAAATACCACGGCCTGGGCGAGTCTATTTTGAAGAAGCGGCGTTAGAAGAAGTTTAAGTTTAAAAAATTTGGCTCTCCAAAGAAATGTCAATCGTTGTCCTGTGGATATTTGGCTCTGCGGACTAATGAGTTTGCCGACCCTGCTCTAGGGTCCATGCCTCACTCACTAGAGCAGAGCTGGGCAAAGGCAACTCAGGCTTACCCAGCCCTTGGAGAAAACGGGGTCTCGTTCAAAGGGCGTCTCAGCTGCCAGGCTCCCCTCCTGCTGAGTCCCTGGTCCGCTCTGGTCCCGCTGAGGTGGAGCCACAGCTGTGCGGCCTGGGACCAGTACCTAACCACTCTGGGTTTCAGTTTCCTCATCGGCAATACCGCCCGCCGGCAGGGCCCCTCCGGTCCCTTGGTACCACCAGAGCCGATCATGACTTGATGCTGAAATAGAGCAATGTTTGCAGAGAATTTTCTTTGAGGTCCCATTGGCCTAAAGCATATGCCAAGAAAATTTCACAACGGGATGATAGTGATTGCTTGAATTACCTCCCCAATTTCTTTCCCCTGACCCATGGGTTAGAGACAGTAAGCATTTATTTGCCGACTCACATAAAGTAACGTTTAAAAAATTCTAAGCATAACATGGGCTCAATGCAGAAAACCTGGAAAGCACTGGAAGACACAGGGTGAGGAGTAAATAAAACTCCCCAGACAAAAAGAAAGCGAAAAGGAAAGTCAAACAGACGCTCAGAAGCCGGACACGGAGCTGTCATAAAACTTGCATCATTTCTGGGAATGCTGTCCTGCTCCGGTATTGAGGAGCCATAAAATATCGAGGTGCTGCCTTCCCAGAGGCCACCGGAAGCCTGCTGGAGGAAATCTTTATCTTCTAGAACAGCGGTTCTCAACCTTCCTAAGGCCGAGACCCTTGCGTACAGTTCCTCATGTGGTGGTGACCCCCAACCATGAAATTTTGCTACTGTTATGCATCGTGATGTAAATATCTGCATTTTCCAATGGTCTTAGGTGACCCCTGTGAAAGGGTCATTCGACCCCCAAAGGGGTCGCGACCCACAGGTTGAGAACCACTGTTCTAGGACCTTCTCCAGATGCCTACTATCCAGGAGGCCGCTGGTGTGGATGGTGGTCCGAGTCTGGCCCCTCCGGCCTATTGCATGTCCCATAGTAGAGCGAGCACAGAGGTACAGGGTGCCCTAGAGTCAGCCTACCTGGGCTGCACCCTCTCTCTGCACTGAGTGCCTCGGTGGCCTCAAAAGAGTTTCCTAACTTCTCTGTGCCTCACCTTCCTCACCTGTGAAATGGGGATCCTGATACATGGGTCAGAGTGAAGTGCTTAGGACAGAAGTGCATGCACATGGTGGCTGTGACTGTGACTCTAGACACACGCTCAGCACTGATTGGGTAAAAACACTTGTGTTAAGAACCCCGTGTGGGAGAGAAGCAGCCGAGGAAGCTCCAGCAGCATCTCCTCCAGGGGCTTCCACGTCTGGTCCAGGACCGGCGGCACAAGCTGAAGGGGGCGCTGGCCACTTCCAGTTTGGTTCAGACTGTTGGTTTATGTCTATTTTTTAGGGAAGAAATGCCAAAACAGAGCCCTGAAAGCGAACAGGAGTTCAGCACTCTATGGAGGACGTCTTCCTTCAAAGTCCAGGCCGGTTGTGTGTTCACAGAAGAGAGAATAGAGCCCTGGGGATGAGGGATCGACAGCTACACAGACACTGCGGCTCATTTCCCGAACAGATCAGTCCGCACTGGAAGTCAAGACCCGGCCCCTTTGTGGATGAGGGCACAGGCCCATCCCACTGTCTGAGGCTCTGGTCTTGTTGCCACTCGATCTTCTGTGCTGACACCTTGCCCAGCACACAGTAGGTGCCCAGTAGATGCTTGTGAAAGAATGGACCGATAGAGGAACGAATGAGACTCGGTCATCGTCAGAAAAGGTGCAGAGAGAAGAACATTTCCTGTGTCAGAGCTAAAGGCTGCCATCTGGTTTGAGATCTGATCCCAAGGTTCAAATATCAGCTCTTATCATGTTGGATAAGGGGACACTGCCCCCAGACCATGGACCCTGCCATTAATATTTGTTCAACTTTCTTTTTCATTTTTACTTTCTTTCTTACTCTTGCCATTCCACAGGGCAGGGCCAGGGGAAGGGACATGCCGCAGCAAAATGCTTGGAGGAGCTGGCTGGGAGCTTGGGTTCAGGAGGGGGCAAGGGGCTGAGGCCTGGGGTGCTGAGACGGGTCTCAAGGGCATCTCGCTGCCTTCGACTTTCTTTTCCTGGTGGTCAGGAGATGGCAGAGGAGGGCATCGGGGTTTGTGGAGAGTTGAGGATCCCTTTCTACCCAGCACACTTTAGTAGCCCATCCCCCATCAATGACCCTGGGTCCCCAGTCCAGCTCCAGGTGATGTCCGGGGTCACCGAGAAGGCCTTGGGATACTTAGGACAGCAGCCATGGGATGACCTCTCTAACCTCCTGGGACCCTTGGCCTTGAGAATCCCAAAGGAAGCAGCACCCCCTGCTGGCTAGTCATGGCACCCCCTTCACCATGCCTCGATTCTGGAATTGCAGGATGTTTGCTCACCATTTAATCCATACACTGCCTTTGGCACTGCTAGTCACGCCACCCGGTATCAGAGCAGTGAATATATATTTTTTAAAAAATGTGGCCTCCCAAGAAGACACAAGTGACTCCACAGTCCACTCCTGGACATATATCCCCAACAAATTCCCACCAGGTCCACCAGGGGACAGGGGATCTGATGCCCAGCAGTGAGGGGTGGGCAATGTGCTGGGCATGCCCTGTGCAGGGTGATGCAGCCATTCAGACTGAGGGGCAGGCGGCAAGAATTTAAAAGCAAATCAGAATGAGAGTGTAAGACCATACCGAGTGCTTGTCAGAAATAAAATGCATGGAAAAATCCTGGGTGGAATCGTAAGAAATTATTGCCAATTGTTCTGCTGCCTTTTTTAACTTACAAAAAGTGGTAGCAACCTTACAACCTGTGGTGTGTTCACAGAGGAGAGAATAGAGCCCCGAGGACGAGATATCGACACAGAGCACTGCGGCTCATTTCCGGGACAGATCAGTCCGCACTCTGAATCCAGATGGTCAGAGTTTGACACCAGGCAAAACCGATCCACAGGACTGGATGCTAGGATGGGGGCTCCCCTTGGGGGCGAGTAGTGACTGGGAGGGCTTAGGCGGAGGGTTCTGGGAGCTAATAATGCTGGCCTAGGGGCGCTCAGTGCGTGATGATCCACCGAGCCCTGTGTCAGATGTGTGCCCTCTTCTGCACCAATGTCACACTCCAGGAGCGTGTGCCCCTAGGGCAGCAGGGACGTTTAAGAGAACACCTAGAACAGCAGGGTATGCGTGCGACATGGGGAGCAGGTGCCTCGGCCACAGAGGGTTGGAAAGGCTTAGGACTTTTCTTCCGCTTCCCGGGCATCCCAGGTGATGTGTGGGGGCCCCCTGGCTACAATGGAGTCCCCCATTCAAGATCTCCCCAGCACGCCTCCACTGCTGGGGCCCAGCCTGCTGGCAGCTGAAGAGGAAAGTCCCCTCTGGTTTCTGCAGGTATTTGTTCCTGAAACTCACGGCTGAGCTAATTTTACACCGTGAGCGAGGCCCTGCAGAGAGAAACGAAACGGCTGGCTTGTGGAGGGGGTGGGAGGTCTGATGTGAGAGGATAGCGACCCTGACCAGACAGCCAGCTGGGAGTGATGGCCAGAGGCTGAGACAGAGGCCCCTCTGCTGGCCACCACGTGGTGGAAATGTCGTCGCTCGTCAGACATGGGAGCCTGGCGTCCCCCGCACATTAATTTAGACCCTCAACCGGGAACAAGAACTACTCCTGGGGCTCTTCTGGCTCTGACACTCGCCGGACTTTGTGGGCCTCGGTTTCCCCATTTCTCAGGCCCATTCTAAAATGGAATCTAAGGACCCCTGTGTTGCTGTGTTGCATCTTCGTTTGGTCTTTCTCTCTCATTTTATGGACTGACCTTGTCGCCACTGCAGGGAAAGTTGCGTTGTACCTGGGCTTTTAGGAAAAGTAAAAACATTTGAGTGTGCACCCCTCTCGGCACACACAGAGCGCAGGCGGAGGCTGTGCAACCGTGAGCACAGGATGCTCTGCGTGAAGGCTCGGTGAGCTCACCCTGGATCCTTCCCAGCAAATGACACCACTTACAGAGAATCCATCTCCACTCCAGCTATTCGGTGACTTACAGAATCACCTGAAATGCTTCAGAAGGTCTTAGGACTACAAAAAGACAAACATGTTTAAAACAAAGCAAAGAATCATGTCCATTCACATTCAGAGACTTCTTTCTTCTGGTGGCATAAGTGAATGTCAAAGGCGAGACAGAACAAAACCAAGGTCTCCCTGAAACTCCTCCGTGGCCCTTAGACTTGCTGGCTCACATGAGCTACTCAGAAGCTGCGTGCGTTCTCTCAAGAGAAAGTGTCATTTCTGATATCATTTTTCCAGAGGAAGGGTGGCCTCGTGTGCTTTGTTCCCCGAAAGACAGGAGTTGCATCAGAGGACATACTTGGGCTAATAAGAGCACATCGATAGCCTCGTACGAAGAGAATCAGCTCCAATGCCTTGGAATTCTGGGGAGTTCTGAACATTGTCAAGGTCATGACCAAATGCCCTGGCTGCTTTGGCTAAGTGCTTTGAGTGTCAGTCTGTGAATCAAAGGGTCTCGGGTTCAGTTCCAGTGGAGGGCATGTATCTCCCTTGCAGGTTCAAACTCAAGTCCTGGTCAGGGCATATGTGGGAGGCAACTAATCCATGTGTTTCTCCCATGTTGATATTTCTCTCTCTCTCTCTCTCTCTCTCTCTCTCTCTCTCTCTCTCTCTCTCTTTCTCTCTTTCTCTCCCCCTCCTCCTCTGCTTCTTCCTCCTCTTCCTCCTCCTCCTCCCTCCAGTCCACTCTCTAAAAATCAATGGAAAAAATATTCTTGGATGAGGCTTAAAAAGTATAATTACAAGAAAGGTTATGACTGAAGTGATAAATCACGGAACCGCAGCTGGATATGGAAGGAGTGAAGTGGGGAAGATGAATGGGAGAGGAAAAAAGGTCTGGGCTCAGATGCAGAGGTTTCATTAGCCGTCTTCTAGACCTCACCATATCGGTGAAGGCTGAGTTATGTACCGTTTCTTGACTGGCTGTTGGCCTTTGATGCCTGTTTGGGGCTTTAACCCTTTAACCATTTAAGCAGCTCTTTTATGAGAAGCTGGCTTCCAGGCTTTCCTGTGGCAGGCGGGGCTCAGGGGTTTGTAAATGAACGATGAATCTAATTCTAGAATCGGGGCTGTCAGTGCGGGGTCACTCCTTGAAGCCAGAGCACTCAGGCGTGAGAGCAGCGGTTTGGAGTGGATTCTACCATAAGTAGCATCAAAGGGTAAGAACTAGGTTCCATGCTGGGCATGGCGTCAAAAGGTTACCTGCTTACCTCCCTCAACTTCTCCAAGGCCTGTGTGATGGGTGCTGTTATTGCCCCCATTTCACAGAGGAGAAAAATGAGGGTGCTTCCCACATAGTAAATGGAAGAACCAAGCTTTGCACGGGGATTGCTGATGTCAAAGGTCACGTTCCCAGCGACGGCTCTCCACTGGCCGTGGTGCTCACAGGCGCTCGGGGAGTTGTGAGAACTATTACTACCTCAGACCTCGGGTGGAGATGTTGAACTTGGAGAGACACACCGTTCAGGGTCCTATGGGTAATAAGTGGCAAAGCCAGGACAGGGACTGGACTCGGGGAGACCACATCATGTGCTCACAATCACACAGGATGCAGGCTTTAGGGCTGGAGTTCGGGCCAGGTCTGTACCGATCGGGTGCTGGAATTCATGGATGGCCACACATAAACTCTCCAGGGCACATAACAGGCAGATTTTTAAAATATATATATATTTTATTGATTTTTTACAGGGAGGAAAGGAGAGAGATAGAAAGTCAGAAACATTGATGAGAGAGAGACATCGATCAGCCGCCTCCTGCACGCCCCACAGTGGAGATGTGCCCGCAAGCAAAGGTCCCGGAATCGAACCCGGGACCTTTCAGTCCGCAAGCCGACGCTCTATCCACTGAGCCAAACAGGTCTCGGCTAAGGGCATATTTTTGAAACCGATGTCACAGAATGAAAATGTCATCCTTGGTCAAAAAGTGTCCCTCATCATTGCTCTCAGAGGCCATCAATGCCTCTGGCATCTCCCCAGCAGGCACTTGCTTAGGGTCTTCCATCACGTGCAACAGTCACTGGGCAGGGCACGGACATTCCTCCCAGGCAGGAAAGTGCAGTGTTCATTGACCCCAACAGCTGTGCGTGTGGGCAGCAGGACCACGTGTAATCAAACACACCACGTGTCAGCGGCGAGAGGCGCCTCCCTTTTCCTGGGTGGAAAGACGGGCCCCTGTTACTTGCATGCCTTCCTGGCTGGGGCTGATGCTGCCTACCCGGGTCCCGGGACACAGTTTTGAAACTGATGTCACAGAATGAAAATACCCTCCTTGGTCCAAGAATGCCCCTCACATCATTGCTTTCAGAGGCCAACTCCCCTCGGCAGGGCCCAGTCAGAAGGTTGCTCTCAAAGCAGAACCGGCCTCGGGTCTTTGCTGGAAACGGGAACCATCCGCATCCAGCAGAGGCCGGCTGGAGAGCACGCCAACATTCCGTTTGGCTTTGGGTCCTCAGTTTGAGAAGACTGGGGGTTCATTCCCGCTTGCCTCTGGGGGACTGAACCTTTACCAGCCTGTGTCTTCTTGTGGCTTAATGAACACACAGACCCCCCCCCCCCCATCCCCTTCATGTTTTATTTCTTCTGGGACTTGGCAAATGGGAGCTGTGGATCTCTGCAACATTTAATGGGACCAACTAACTATGTACAGTACTACTAAGTATGTGGGGACAGAGACAGAAAAAGCAAAGCCTGCCCCTGAGCCAGGCACGTTCCGGGAGCGCTGGGCAGCAGCGCGCTGGAGCGGGAGGGCAGGGACCGGGCAGGAGAACCAGGTTGGCGCCGCTCCCGGGCCCTGGCTGAGCTGGGAGCTGCGGCATCGCATCGTCCTGCAGGCACAGAGCTTTGGTGATGCTGAGCACCTTCCCGGGGTCAGCCGTTGGCGCCAGCCCTCCGCACCCTGCCAGTGGGTCACGTTGGGGTCCTGGTGGCACACACACACCAGGATTGTTGATTCTCCGGAGGCCGAACGAGGAAGGGCTGGCATGTGGAGCCACACACTGGCCCTCGTGCCCACATCCAGCTGGCCCCGGGGCCTGGAAACCGAGCCCCTGTTTCGGTTTCCTGTGAGCGGGCCAATCATGTGAAGGTCTTAGTTTAGAAGCTGGAAAAACAGAGGGTGAGATGAAAGCCAGACAAGCAGCGCGTGGCTCGAGAGTCAGGAGGCGGGTGGTCCGCTCTGTCGGAACATTCTCATCAGAACGCCCGGTCTCGTGAGAACCGTTCCTCAGCGGCCGCTCTTTCTCTCTCTGGGCGGGAAGAGTGAGCTCCTCTCCCAGGCGGCGAGCCTCTGGAAGGCACTTTCTGGGACGTTCAGTCTGTCCACGTGCGGCTCTGGGCCCACCAATCAGCAGGCCACGGCGGCCACCCCTTGAGGACACCCACTGGGTGCTCTTTCTGAACCTTTGTTAGTTCTCCCAGGCAGGGTGGCCACATCCGGGAAACTGGGAGCGACAGAGCCTGAACCCGGAACCCTTGGGTCTCTGAAAACACATCGACAGCGTGACTGTGAGAAGGCCTCCGAATTGCACTTGAAATGGTGAATTTCATGTTCTGTGAATCATGGCTCTGTTCTAGATGATTTCATTGTTTCTTGCAAGCAGGAAGCAAGTTACAGAGGCAAAAGAAGGGCCCTTGGGGCTTAGGAGAAAGAAAGCAAAGAGATACCTAAAGGAAGAAGGTGCAGGTAGAGAGGGAGGGAGGGAGGAAGACAGGAAGAGAGAGAGAGGTGGGGTGTGTGTGGGGGGAAGGGG
>PVJN01056223.1:0-12833 GCA_004026805.1 Lasiurus borealis | reverse complement strand
AGAGAAAAGAATCCAAAAATGTGAAGATAATGTAAGGAGACTCTGGGACAGCTTCAAGCGTACCAACATCAGAATTGTGGGGGTGCCAGAGGAAGAAAGAGAGCAAGATACTGAAAACCTATTTAAAGAAATAATGACTGAAAACTTCCCACATCTGGTAAAAGAAATAGACTTACAAGTCCAGGAAGCACACAGAACCCCACATAAAAGGAATCCAAAGAGGACCACACCAAGACACATCTTAATTAAAATACCAAGAGCAAAAGACAAAGAGAGAATATTAAAAGCAGCAAGAGAAAAACAGTTTATTACCTACAAGGGAGCACCCATACGACTGACTGTCAGCTGATTTTTCAACAGAAACGATAAAGGCCAGATGGGAGTGGCAAGAAATATTCAATGTGATGAATAGCAAGAACCTACAACCAAGAATAATCTATCCAGCAAAGCTAACATTCAGAATTGAAGGACAGATAAAGAGCTTCACAGATAAGAAAAAGCTAAAGGAGTTCATCAACTCCAAACCAGTGTTATATGAAATGCTGAAGGGTACTCTTCTAGAAGAGGAAGACGAAAGAGGTAAAAGCCAAAAAATTAGGAACAAATACATATCTATCAACAAGTGAATCTAAAAATTAAGTGAATTAAAAATTTGATCAACAGAATAAACTGGTGAATATAATAGAATCAGGAGCACAGAAAGGGAGTGGACTGATAATTCTCAGGGGGAAAGGGGTGAAGGGTGTACAGGGAGAGACTGGACAAAAATCATATACCTATGGATGAGGTCAATGGGAGGGAACTAAGGGCAGAGGGAGGGGTGTGAGCTGGGTGGAGGAGTGCTATGGAGGGGAAAAAAGAGAAACAATTGTAATAATCTGAATAATAAAGATTTAATTAAAAAAAAAGATGAACCAAGGGCACACAAAACAAAGAACGCAGTTCTCATATTATTTTAAATGAAGCTACTGTGAACCAAGAATAATAGTAATTACCGGGGTACAAACTTGTGCCCAACGGTAATGGATATACACGAAGGAATCAACAAAGAAATTCAAGGCTTCATCAAACTTTCCTATATTTAGACGATTCATTATTGCTTCCTTTGCTTAGAGCAGTGGTTCTCAACCTGTGGGTCGGGACCCTTTTGGGGGTCGAACGACCCTTTCACAGGGGTCGCCTAAGACTATTGGAAAACACCTATTTCCCATGGTCTTAGGAACCAACACACCGCTCCTCGGTGTAGCAAAATGTAGCAATGTAGTTTACTGTTGTCATATTAGTTTAATGCTACACCATGATTCAAGACAAAATTTCATTTATTTGTAATTAGAAATAAATATTTCACAATATATAATTACATATTGTTTTTGTGATTAATCACTATGCTTTACTTATGTTCAACTTGTAACAATGAAAATACATCCTGCATATCAGATATTTACATTATAGTTCATAATAGTAGCAAAATTACAGTTATGAAGTAGCAACAAAAATAATTTTATGGTTGGGGATCACCACAACATGAGGAATTGTATTAAAGGGTCATGGCATTAGGAAGGTTGAGAACCACTGGCTTAGAGGGTTTTTTTTAAGAAGTATCTTTTCAGACTGAGACATTGTGGTTAGATAGCTATCCAACTTTCTAGTTAGGTTTTTGGAGCAGCAAATTTAATTAGCATAATTTTAAAGTTGAAATGAACAAATAAGGTAAATAAATAACAATCTTATCCTATATGTTCTATGATTGTTTATTCTAGTTTGTTGCCCTCTTAAGATTTATTTTATTTTGTTATTTGATTTCTCTTATATGTTGGCTTGTTACCTTCTTTAACTATTTTTTTTTTTTTAGTGGTTATCTGAGATTATTTTCTTTTTTCTTTCTTTTTGTTAATCCTCACTTGACAATATTTCTTTCACTGATTTCTGGAGAGAGAGGAAGGGAGGGGCAAAGACACAGAGAAAGAAGCATTGATGTGAGAAAGACACATCAATTGGTTGCCACCTGCTCAGCCCTGACCAGTACTGGGGAATGAGCCTGCAACAAAGGTACAGGTCTTTGACCAGAATCAGACCCAGAGCCCTTTAGGTCGTGGGCCAGTGCTTTAACCATTGAACAACCGGGCTAGGGATTGTGTCTAATTTTCTTGTACTATGTTCCCACCAAGTTTTAAATAACATGTGTTTGTATAAATCTAGAGACAAGAGCACAACTACCTTCCTTGTTTACACTTAAAACACCCACCACAATTCTGAATTTGTGTATTTTATTTGTGGTTCTGTCAAGTTTTGGTTCATTTATTTAAGGCTTTCATATTTGTGTGCTAATTTAGATTTGTTATGCCTTCTTATAGATTTGAAACGTTGTCATTATAAAATGTATTTATTTATAGCAATATTTTTGCATAATGTTTACATTTTATGGTAATGTGATTACATAAACTTTCTTTGTTTAGTGCTTTAATGATATAACTTTTTTCAACCTTTTATTCCTAGTGATCCTCTACCCTTACATATAAGTAGTATCTTTTTTTAAACAACATGTAGTGAGTAATGTATTTTTATACATTCTAATTATCTCTCCCTTTTAAAAGGAGTAAGTTCATATTTAATATAATTTTTTAGAGATTATTTTCTTACTATTTGCATTGTTTATTCTATATGTTCTATGATTGTTTTTTCTAGTTTGTTGCCCTCTTAAGAATTTATTTTATTTTGTTATTTCATTTCTCTTATATGTTGGGTTGTTACCTTCTTTAACTATTTTTTCTTAGTGGTTATCTGAGATTATAATAATTGTTGACTTATTAAAGTCCAAAATATATTTTTATTTTTACCACTTACTGAACAATGCAGGGATCAATAATACTTTTACCTCCCTCTCAATTTATAAGCTATTATTGTTGTTAGTTTTAAGTCTGTATAGATTTAAAACCCCACAGACATTATTATTTTATGCAATTAATACTCATTAAATTTTACAGGTATTTTCCATTCCCATTGTTTTAATTCCTCCCTTCATCTGAAACTTTTCTATAAAATCCTTTATCATTGACTTCAATATAATGGTTTTAATCTGAAAATGTTTTTAACTTACTTTAAAAAATATATTTTATTAATTTTTGCAGAGAGGAAGGGAGAGGGATAGTTAGAAACATCAGTGAGAAAGAAACATTAGCTGCCTCCTGCACACCTCCTACTGGGGATGTGCCCGAAACTAAGGTACGTGTCCCTGACCAGAATCAAACTTGGGACCTTTCCACTGAGCCAAACTGGTTTCGGCTAAACCTACTTTTTTGAATGGTGTTATAGCATGATATGAAACTAAGTTATAAGTTACTTTCTTTCAAAAATTTTAAGATAAGAATGGTTTCCACTGTGTTTGTTGAAAAATAATTGTCAGCTTTTTCTTTTTTTTCTTTTCTTTTTTTTTTTAAAATTTTTTTTTAATATATTTTATTGATTTTTCACAGAGAGGAAGGGAGAGGGATAGAAAGTCAGAAACATCGATGAGAGAGAGACATTGACCAGCCGCCTCCTGCACACCACACACTGGAGATGTGCCCGCAAGCAAGGTACATGCCCCCTACCGGAATCGAACCCGGGACCTTTCAGTCCGCAGGCCGACGCTCTATCCACTGAGCCAAACCGGTCTCGGCAGCTTTTTCTTTTAAAGAAAATAGGTCTTTTTTTCTTTGAGTATGTTTAAATTTTCTCTTTGTGATTTTGATCTTTAGCAGTTTTTACTATCATATACTTGCATTTGGTTTTCTTCATATCTAATCTGCTTGGGATTTGTCACATTTTATGTCTTTTATCTGTTTAGGGAAATTATTAGTCATTTTGTCTTAAAATATTGCTTTTACCAATTTTTCTCTCACTTCTTTTTGGAACTTTTTAAAAAAAATTCTTTATTGATTATGGTGTTACATATGCGTCCTTACCTTTTGGAACTTTTGATTGTCTTCTGTATGTTTCTTACTTTCTTTCCTACATTTTAATTCTCCCCCCACCCACTTGGTGCTTCATTTTGGTTTTCTTTTCTCCTATTTCCCAATTTATCAATTATCTTTTCAGCTGTATCTAACCTGTGTTTACCCCTATCAAATGAGATCCTAAATTTAGTTGCTTTATTTTTAGCTCAAATATTCCACTAAGATGTTTTTATTCATGTAATCTTCATGATAATGCCAAAATGCCAATTCCCTTTTCTTTTTTAGGCTTCTTATATTTTATTTTAAAACCCATGCTTTTAAAATACATTTTTATTTATATCAGAAAGGAAGTGAGAGGGAGAGATAGAAACATCAATGATGAGAATCATGGATTGGCTGCCTCCTGCACGCCCCCTCCTGGGGATTGAGCCTGCAACCTGGGGATGAGTCCTTGACTGGAATCAAACCCAGGACCCTTCAGTCTGCAGGCAGATGCTCTAGCCACTGAGCCAAGCCAGCTAGGGCTAAAGTCCATGTTTGATAACTTAATTATCTGAATCCCCTCTTTACCTGTTACTATTCTGTTTTTATCTTTTCCTCAATGTTTTCAGTCATATTTCCTTGTCTACTCATTTTCTTTTGATTGGTTGCTAAACATTAAATATGAAAAATCATAGAGACATTTTATGGCTTTTTATGCTGTTATTTTCTTCCAGAGAATAGTCACATTTCCTTTCCTAAAGCAACAGGGATAGGGGGAATATCACACTCAGGTGACAAACAGCCATGGAAGGATGATTCTTTATTATCTCTCCTTTTGCTTCTCCTCTCCTCTAGATAAAACATTTTGGGAGAGGTGGAGTGGTTCATAAGGCACTCATTCAGCCAACTATGCAGCAGCCATTCATTCTGTTGCTGAGTTCCGTAGTCCTAAACACTTGCCTTTACCTACTACCAACTGTAAAGTGAACTGTGAACAGAGAGTAAAACTGAGAATTCTCTCTTCTGTGATCATAGAAACAAGGGCTCTCTTTTGAGAAGTTGGCTAATTGAATCATTCTTTGTTTCAGCTGTAAATGGAAATTGTAAAGCTAGAGGGAAACTTAAGGATTAGTGTAGCTCTGTTTTCTACTTGGAAAACTCAATCTCAGGGCAATAAATGGACCAATGTAAGTGCAAGCAGAGCATTGTCTGCTGAGTGCAACTATAAGTCAATCATTCTGCTCAGTTCACTACTGCTTATGACACAACATGATGCCTTGACCTCTAAGCCATCCTGGTCACTGTTTCTTTTCATTCTGGCTTGCATAAACTCCCATAATTTTCATAGGAGATTTGGAGTCCTAGTAAAATCATGGTTTATGTGGTTGGGTGTGATTTGAAGCTTCCTCTCTCATGTAAATTTTTCCACTGTTAGAATTTTAATTAGATGACATTTAGTTTAAATGAGCTCCAAGCTCATCAGTGAAAGCAGTAGAACCTGTCATTCTGTTCTGCTATATTTTACTATAAGATTTTGGCTTTTATATGTAAATCACTTCACAATTCTGAATATTCATTTCCTCTGTCTTTATTTTATTTATTTTAAAAATATATTTTTATTGATTTCAGAAAGGGAAGAAGAGAGAGAGAGAAATCAAGCTAAAGGAGTGTGAATGTAAACTGTAGGCTTATCAAACGTTCAAAGGAGGTCTGTGTTTACCACCATTTAAAGAAAACAACCAAGAAAGAGATCAAAGGTCAAAACACCTTCTCTTGGACTGGGAGGGAGAGAGTTCCTGCATCTGTCAAGAGGGTCACCTGCAGTGTGAAATCCAGAGTTCAGCAACAGGGAATATTTTCTTCCTCTCAGGGGATCATGAAAAGCATCCATGACAGTAAGAGGGTGGGTGTGAGGTGGGTGCTGTCATTGAAAAGGCAAGGCAAGCAGGGAGAGCTATGCCATTTAAAGAAATACCCTATCTGCTTTTCCTTTCATAGCATCATACACTGGAGATTGAGCTGGTAACTTGGGTATGTGCCCTCACTGGGAATTGAACCCTAACCTCCTAGTTCCTAGGTTGACGCTCAGCCACTGAGCCATGCTGGCTGGGCTCCTCTGTTTTAAAATTAAGGAGTCACACTAGGTCAGTGGATCTCAGTCCCGCTTAAATTAGAAACATCTGAAGGGCTTATAAAGCCATTGTCCCTGGTCCTTGGCCCAGAGATCCTGATCCTCTTGGTAGCTTTGAGAGTTCCTGCTTCCACGCTGTTTCTACCAGGTGCCTGGGTTGAGAAACACTGCAGCAGAAATCACCAAACTGATGTCCTTTCTGGCCTTAAACTATGACACTGTGCCATCTCCAAGGAAATCTTTCCTATATGTTAAAAGGCTAATATGCAAATCGACCAAACAGCAGAAAGACCGGTTGCTATACCGCACTGACTACCAGAGAGCAGATGTTCAATGCAGGAGCTGCCACCTGGTGGTCAGTGCAGTCCCACAGGGGAGCAACACTCAGCCAGAAGTTGGGCTCAGTGGTGGGAGCCTCTCCCACCTCTGCAGCAGTTCTAAGTATGTCCAACTGACAGCTTAGGCCCGCTCTTAGAGAGCGGGCCTAAGCTGTCAGTTGGACATCCCTTGAGGGCTCCCAGACTGTGAGAGGGTGTAGATCAGGCTGAGGAACCCATCCCCTCCCCAGTGCATGATTTTCGTGCACTGGGCCTCTAGTATATAAAAGCCTAAGTGACCGGCCCATTGGCAGACTGGACAGTAGCTATTACCACCAGGGGGCAGATACTCAACATAGAAGCTGCTGAGCTGCAGTGACTTGACAGCTGCAGTGACTTGGCAGCTGTGATTCTCTGGTGATGCACCCAGAACCAGAGAGGAGGGAGCCTGATTCTAGGGTGCCAAAAACCAACCTCTCACAATCCAGAACCTTGGGGAATGTCAGAGAGCTGGTTTCAGCCCAATCTCTGCAGGCCAGGTGTGCACCGGGCCTTTAGCAGCTAAATAACTTCCTGCAAATAGAACAACACCTTAAAGTACAGTGGTACCTCGATATACGAGTTTAATTCATTCCGTAACCTTGAGGCATGGGAAACTATGAGATGCTTGAGTAGCGGTAAACTGGTGGGTCATGTACAGCCGGCCAATCCACACGATTACTTGTATCTCAAATGTTGCTCGTATTTCAAAGCAAAAATCGCTCGCTTGACGGCTCGTATCTCAAAAATCTCGTATGTAAGGGCACTCATATCTCGAGGTACCACTGTATTCCACTGCAGAATGCCTGCTGAAGAGACTTTAACTTACTTTCCAAAGCATAGAATTTCTCAGAGCACAGCCATCCTACACATGACAAGGCATCTTCTGACTAGTCGATTTTAAAATAACAGACCATGATGAGACGTGACATGACCTGACATAATATAGTATAAGACACATTTCTACACTTTCACTTTTAAGCAGAATTGCTTTCTTCTATGAGATCTGAAGGTCTCTCTCTAGGACACAGGGTGAATTCGTTATTATTACTGGCTTCAAAAAGCCTAAAACTAACTTTAATGACATACTCAGCGATGCCAGCTTTTATCTGTGAATGGTGCTTACTTCAGAGACGCAAACGAAGGCCCCGCGCTCCTCAGCCCGGTCTCCGCCATCTCGATGGCGTGCTTTATCTCCAGCTTTTTATACAAGGACACAATGCTCGACTTGGGCTGGTTTTCCCGAATCAAAAGCTTCCGCAGGTATTTGTCATCAAACTTTTTAAACCTAGAAATAAGAAAAGTCAAAGCTTCGATTAACTAATGCTACCTACACCAAGCATGTCAATCTGCATGGGGCCCACAACGAATATTTTTGCGGCCCAGCTAATATAAGAGTATGTAAGAAACGTTTTAATAAATATTTCATAATTTAATTTTTACAATATCTTGTTATACATAATTATTAATAATGAACTACAATGACTGATTACTATAATTGTGTTGCATTCATTTCTCTTACAGGCAGGCACATCATTTCTCTCCACTAATACCAGCAACGAATATTTTAGTGGCCAATGGCCACGTGATTAGTCTTGGACTGACTTATTTGGTGAGGGCAACAGGAAATATTTTGCTTTTGGAGAAAAGAATACATTTATTTGCATTACGCTTATTAATTTGTGCAGTTATTTAGTGTCTGGTAAGTTAATGTTCAAGAAGAAATATCAATTTTTATTAAAATGTTCTATTATTTTATGTTAATGATGACTCATTTATTTCAGCCCTTTGTATTCAGCATGTCTCTATAGAAATAAACCTACATTTCTATGAAAATTGAAACTTTTGTTTTTTTGTGGCCCACAACTTACACCTTTTTTATTTGGCCCATGTTAGCCTTTGAGTTTGACATGCTTGACCTATACTAAGAAAAAACTTGTTTTCAGCAATAAAATAATTTCCATTACTCCCAGGAGAAAACATAGTAGCTGATCATTATAATTATTTTTAAATGTGCATACCTGAATACATATGTCCATAAAATATGGATACATGCAAATAAAAATATGCATAGCACATACTGATAATGAATCTAGTATATATTTCTATATTTTCTACTTCTATGCTTCTCTTTTCAGCAAAATTATTCAAAAGTGTTGTTAATATTCTGTATCTACAATTCCTCTCCTTTAATTCTCTCTTGAAAATTCAGGCTTTCTCCTCCAATACTTGATTCTAATTACCCATTTTGAAGTAACCAGTAAATCCACAACATAAATCCAATGGCCAACTATTTAGCTCTTAGCTTTTCTGCCTCTTCAGTTTAAAACAGTGTCTTTTGGGAAACACACTGCTCTGGGTCCCTGCCTACCTCTCCTTCAACCGCTTTTTCTTCCTGTCTTCTTCGTGCAGGAGTGCCCCTGGCTCTGCCTCTAGTCCTCTTCTCCACCTCCACACACCCTCCTGGTAAACTTGCCCAGTCTCATGGATTTTAATACTCTATGACAGTGACTCTCAAATGTGTATCTACAGCTCTAGCCTCTCTCCCAAACCCCAGAAATAAATATTCAGCAGCCTAATCAACATCTCTTTGTGGTTATGGAGTAAACATCTCAATCTCCACGTGCTCAAGCTGGGCTTGTCTCCACCTGTAACCCACCCATTTCCGTTAATGGGAACTCCACCAGGTCAGAACCCCAATGTCATCTTTGATTCTTCTCCTTCTATTGTGTTCCATGTTATAACTAAACTAGTGATCCGCTGCATGAATTTCATGCACATTAAAAGGGGATTAATGAGGAAATAATTTAATATTGCTATTTGCCCTTTCTCTATAATAGAAGTGTCAGAGATGAAAGAAAATTAGTAAAATAGATATGAAAACCTTCCTCCTGTCAGAGTCTGGAGCTTACCACAGGACCCAGAGACAAGTCCCTGCCCACCTATATGTACCTCAAAATTGCATGAGACCCAGACATAGCCGGCACCCTCCCCTGCATTGGACTAGATCCAGATCTGGCCAGCCCCACCCTTGTCAACTCTACTGGGGAGGAGGTATAGCCTTAGGTCCTCTGGTCTGGCACCAGGGTGGAGGGCATGCCTTGAGGTCCTCTGTCAAGCCTCGCTGGATGGGGGGCATGGCCTGAGGTCCCCAGGCCTGGTGTGGGGTAGGGGAATTAGCCTGAGGTCTCCTAGTCCAGCACCAGGACGGGAAGTGCACCTTGAGGTCCCCAGTCAAGCCCCGCTGGGGTTGGGGAGGGCATAGCATCAGGTCCCTGCTGATTGCTTGTTAAGGCTCCTTATGGGGACTTTGCCTCAGCTGTAGGTGCAGCCATCTTTGTGACAGAGTGATGGTCAATTAGCATATTCCCTCTTTATTATACAGGATGATGTCCATCTAAAAATTCCTTTGTTGAAGCCAGAATGCCAGAATGTGGCCATATGTGGAGACAGGAAAGATTATATGAAAATGAGGTCACTCAAGTGGGTCTGAGTCCAATATGATGTGTCTGTGTAATAAGAGAAAACGTGGACAAACATGCACTGAGGGAAGATGCCATAAAGAGGCAGGAATAAGAAGGCCGTCTGCAAGCCAAGGAGAGGCCTGTGATGGCCCTTCTCTCATGGCCCTCAGAAGGAACAACATCTACCAGCAAGTTGACCTTGGACTTGTAGCCCACAGAACTGAGAAAATAAACTGCTTTTGTTTAAGCAACCCCAATGGTGGTACTTTGTTACAATGCCTCTGGAAAAGAAATACTCCCTGTCCACACTATCAGCAGTTTCTCTTGGTATCAAAATACCTACAAAACCCAACCATTCCTCACCACTTCTACTGCTATCACCACCTCCAAGACATGGTTATCTTTCAATGAATTCTTACAACAGGCACTTGCTCCTACTGCTGCATTCCTACAGCCCATTTTTGGCACAGAAGCTGGAGTGATCCTGTTAAAATGTACATCAAACAATGAGACCCCTCTGAATCTCATCTGAGGAAAAGCCGTGACCTGGAGACCCTATACAGCCAGCAGCTGTACTGCTTAGTGCTCCTCTTACCTGGGTCCCTCAGCCTTTCTGTCTTTCCTGGTGTTCTTACTGTCCTTACTGTTGTCCTTGCTGGTGTCCTTACTTTCCTTCCTGGAGTCCTTCCTGGTGTCCTTCCTGATGTCCTTCCTGGTGTCCTCGTTGGTATCCTTTCTGGTGTCCTTCCTGGTATCCTTTCTGGTGTCCTTCTGGTGTCCTCTCTGATGTCCTTGCTAGTGTCCTTCCTGATGTCCTTGCTGGTGTCCTTGCCAATGTCCTTCCTGATGTCCTTCCTAGTGTCCTTCCTGGTGTCCTTCTTGGTGTCTTTCCTGGTGTCCTTCCTGGTGTCTTTCCTGGTGCCCTTGCTGTGTCCTTCTTGGTATCCTTGCTGGTGTCCTTGCTAGTGTCCTTCCTGATGTCCTTTCTGGTGTTCTTATTGGTGTCTTTTCCTGTTGGTGTCCTTGCTGGTGTCCTTTCTGGTGTCCTTGCTGGTGTCCTTCCTGGTGTCCTTGCTGGTGTCCTTCCTAATGTCCTTTCTTATGTCCTTCCTGAGGTCCTTGCTGGTGTCCTTCCTAATGTCCTTTCTTATGTCCTTCCTGAGGTCCTTGCTGTTGTCCTTCCTGGTATCCTTGCTGGTGTCCTTGCTGTCCTGAACACTGTTCAGCTGTGCTCCCACCTAGGGCTTCTCTACTAACTATTCCTCCTCCTGTGAACCCTCCTTCCACAGACATGTCACCATTCTCCACCAAACTTCCTATTCTGTTTTGTGGATACATTTTCCTCCACAGAAGCTATTTTCTAATGTGCTATGAGTCTAGTATTTTTGCTGCTTTCTGTTTTCTTGCATGACAGTGGCCTCTGTGGACTGAGGTGGGGGTAGTTTCTGCATATTGGCAGCAAATAGCTCAGTGCCTCACACTTGTAAGCTTGGGTGCAAGAAGGAATCCTGCGGCCCCAGTTCCTCCCTATATCTACATTTTCTGCCGTATTTCTCGGCAATGTCTTTCTACCCACCTGGCTTGCTTCCCACAACTCAGCTCAGTAGTGTCTTGCATTGGTCAGTGGGCTAACAGCAGACATGGCGATGGAAGCAGAGGTTTGCTCATTCTACCTTGCCTCCCATGCCTGCACAGTTACCCTGAGGAGGATGTGAATGGAGTGGCCATCAGTCCCGAGATAGAGGAGAATGCCACACGGAGTAGGTAAAGCCATCATGGGCACTGAAGAGGCAGTGGGGCCAAGGACCCTACACAAGCCCCTGAAGTGTGACCAGTCAGACCTGCCCGCCCTGCCCAGAGCAGCTGCCCGCTCCTGATTCAGGCGCTTTAATAATAAGTGACTATTGGGAGGAGCCAAGATGGCGGCATAGGTAAACACCTACACTGCTGCCTCGCACAACAATTTCAAAACTACAACTAAAAGACAGAACAGACATCATCCAGAACCACAGGAAAGCTGGCTGAGTGGAAGTTCTACAGCTAGAAGGAAAGAGAGGGGCTCACAGACACCCAAAGGAACTGCAAAAAGCTGAGGTACGGAGATGCGCGCGCTGGGAGAGCGGGTGCCCGAGTACCTGGCTGGCTTTCTCTGGCGGGAGGGAAACGGAGACTCCCAACGGCATTGAACCCCTTATCCTACGACACTAAACCCCAGATCCAGCTGAAACTCATACGGAGGGAGTTTGGACTGTGAAAAGGGAGAAGTGCACGGAAATTTAGGGGAGTCGCAAAAGATAGGAAGGTCTGGTTCCGGTCACGCACGCGCACACACAGGGCACCGGCGCCACACTGAGGACAGATTGCTGATTCTGCCGCTGGCTTTTGCTACTGGGCGGGAGACAGACCCTCCCAACTCTGCCACTTCTGAGTCCACTGGGCCCCTGATTCGGGCGAAACCCTGGAGACCTAGACTCGTGTGGTCCTGGTACGCAGGGGAGCAGGGGAACTGGAGAGGCAGCGGTCTAGAGGCACTGCGGGCGCGCGCGCACAGGACCGCTCCAGCCATTACCCAGTCACGTGAGACTCGGGGGCCGTGGAGGGCGGGCCGACCGGAAGGCAAGGCGGTCCCTTAAGCCCTGAGACTCCACCCATCCCAAGCTCAACAGAGGCTTCTGTGGTCTTGCAAATAAAAAAGTTTCCCCGACAAAGTGAAAATGCCAAAACAAGGGAAGGGATCAAAAACAAAAGAAATGGAGGAAAAAAAACCGACTGGATATAGAGTTCAAAACCATGCTTATAAGGTCTCTCAAGAATATGGAAGAAAAGGTGGATAAATTTTGCGAAAGCCGACTAGAGATACAAAAGAGCCAACTAGAGATGCTAGAGATGATGCTTAAAATTAGCAAGCCCCAAGAGGAGATGAAAAAGGACCAACTAGAGACACTAACTGAAATAAAAAATATAC